>JAPVLO010002140.1:0-42469 GCA_027257055.1 Cephalopachus bancanus
TTGCCTTGTCCTTTGGGATAGTTTTTTTTATCCTTCACAACTGCATGATCATCAAGAGGACTAAAGTCGTTTCTGCCTTTTCTCCTCAAAAACTGTGGTGTGTCTAAATGTGTACAGAAACCAATCGCCAAACTAAATTTGATTTCTTGAAAATTACTAATAAAAATAAAACTTAATTTCTGGCAAGATGGCGATGGGGCAACCTGATCTATGAAACCCTCTGCAAAGGAGAACTGCAGTGGGTCTCTGGTTCTCTCCCCGGGGGCTGCAGACCCCAACCTCACAGCTTGCTCTTCACACAGAGCTCGGCCGTTGCCACCACTGGGGCATCACAGCAGTCTGGATAGTCACTGCAGCACAGACACAGCAGTCGCTGGTGCTGCCACTGCCTCTGCCGCCATAGCACATTGCACCACCCAGCCTGAGGCCATCCACGACTTCAGTCCTTGAAGCCCCTGCAGGCAAGATCTGCAGGGATCACTGCCAACTCTCCTGCCACAGAGACTTCCTGCCTGCCTGGGTCTCCTCGCGTGTGCCCTGAGGCAAGTTTCCATCTCCAGCCTCTGTCTGGTTCCTGTCTGGCCCCACCCCCTCTGGGGCGAACAGCTGAGATAGCACCACCTGCTGGCGGTTTAAGGTAACAAAACTGAAATGGGAGAAACAAGCTTGAAAAACAGACACAGGCCAGAGTGGTGAACAGAGGGTGATCTGAACTGTCCTTCATGGCAGGCCAGGGGCAATTGATCCTAACTGTGCAAAATTTACCAGCTTGAAAAGAAAGCTAGAAATCAGAGCTGAAAGGACATTGGACTTACACCAAACGTCTCATAGTGTGCTTGATTGGTTCTGTTAGTTCAATGACTTAATTCTATTCCTACTGTATTGCTCCTTTTTTTTCCTCTTCCTTTTCTCTTTTCTTCTCTCTGTAAACCAGATCTTTGTATCCAGGAACAGCACACCAATAAGGTGGTTGGTTAGCTTGAATGTTAGCATCATTGTATTTTTTTTGTATGGGAGTTGGTTGCTCTGTAGCTGTGGTCTATTGTTTTTATCTGTTTCAGTATGGGTCTCTCTCTCCATTTGTTGGTACACTCGATTGTTTCCCCCTTACTCCTCTATCTCTCCACACCCTCTTCAACACACTGTCTGCTCCATTCCCTTCCTTCTACTAACCACATTTTATTTCAGGGAGTAAACATACAGCCCCGCTGCATGGACAGATTCCAAGGCAGTGGGAAGGGGGTCTCAGATTATCCATACACCTGTCAGCGAATACCAGAACCTGCAGATAGATTTTGAATCTCAGCTCCCCCTTTAAGTAAATCTCAAAACTGCAAAAAAGACCACCCCCAACCTACAGTGCAACTCCAGAATTGAACAAAGTAAGAGGGCATACATAACGAATAGGAGATTGAACAAACAGAAGTAAAACCAATCCCTCTACCCCTGAATAGCAGAATTAAAGAAGATGGTGTTGTGGAGGGAAGGAAAAAGTAGGGAGGGGGGGAAAATCACACAAATGAAGAAAAACCAGAAGAAGAATATAGGTCTTACACAAACCCCTGGGAGATCAGACACTGAGAAAACAGATTCTGGAACACAAACAATGAAGAGCCCCCAGAATGACTGGTCACATGCAACACACCCAAACATCAAGACATTAGTAGAAAGAATTAAAAACTTGAGGAGAAACAAGAGGAAAATATGAAGGAGCTGATGTCAGAAATAACAGCAGTAAAGAATACTGCAATGGAAATGAATAACAAACTAATAAGCACGGAAAGCAGATTTAGCCAAACAGAAGAAAGAATCTCAGAGCTGAAGACCAAAACACAGAACTAACCCAAACTGTCAAAAGCATAGAAAAGAAGCTCAAAAAGACAGAACAAAACCTGCAAGAGATGAATGATCACTTCAAGAGACCAAATCTAAGAGTAATTGGGCTTCCTGAGGAAGAGAGAGAAACAGAGGCCACACTGGAACATGAAATCATTAAAGAAAACTTCCCTCAACTCATCTAGGATGAAAAAATTCAAACACAAGAGATTAAGAGAACTCCTGCAAGACAACAAATGAGAAGACCAACTCCCAGACACATAATAATTTGCATTAACAAAGTAGCTATAACAGGAAAAAATCCTAAAAGCATCAAGAGGAAAAGGCCAGACTACCTACCAGTGAAGACCAATTAGAATAGCCGCAGATTTATCTACAGAAACCCTTCAGGTTAGGACAGCCTGGAGCCCTATGTTCAAAGTTCTAAAAGATAAACAATTTCAACCAAGAATAACCTATCCATCCAAACTAAGCTTCATTAGTGAGGAAGAATTGAAATGTGTTTCAGATATACAATCCCTAAGAACATACGCTGCCACCAGACAACCTCTACAAGAAATACTTAAGAAAGTACTGAACATAGAAGAAAAATAAAAAAAGAACAAAAACATTCTTCACAAGAGTACAGGCAAAAGATTAAAAACAAACATGAAGCAACTCCAAAACCCAAAAAAAGACAACAAGCAAACAGGAACAACAATTCTTTAAGAACATTTTGACAGGGATCAACTCTTGCATTTCAATTATTAGCCTAAATGTGAATGGACTAAATGCACCACTGAAAAGACATAGAATGGGAAAATGGATAAAATAACATCAGGCAAAAATCTATTGCCTTCAAGTGACTCAACTCACTAAAACGGACACTCACAGACTCAAAGTAAGCAGATGGGATACAAACTTTCAGGTGAATGGAATACAAAAGAAAGGAGGATTAGCGATCTTAATTTCAGACAAAATGTCCTTCAGGCTATTAAAAATCAAAAAAGATACAGAAGGCCACTAAATAATGATAAAAGGCTCAATCCACCAACAAGAAATATCTACACTAAACATATATGCACCCAACATAAGTGCGCCAACTTCCATAAAGCAACTTCTAGGAAAAGTAAAGAAATATATTGACTCTAACACCATTATAACTGGGGACTTAAACCCACTCACAACCAGAGACAGATCATCAGGACAAAAAATCAGCAATGAGATACGAACCCTCAATGTGACTTTGAACCAAATGGACTTAATTGATACCTACAGAACACTCCATCCAAAGACCACAGAATACATATTATACTCATCACAGCATGCAACGTATTCTAAGATGGACCACATAATTGGCCATAAATCAAGCATAAGCAAATTTAAAAGGACTGAAATTCTACCATGCACCTTCCGGACAACTATGGAATAAAAATAAATGTTGACACCAACAAGATTCCCCCAAAAACCACACAGACATGGACACTAAACAGCATGATGCTAAACAACAACTACTGGGTCAATGATGAAATCAAAACAGAGATCAAAAGATACCTGGAATGAAATTAAAATGAAAAAACATCTTACAAAAATCTCTGGGACGCCTTGAAAGCTGTAGTAAGAAGGGAATTTATATCCCTACAAACACACATGAAGAAATTGGAAGGAGCACAAATTAACACCCTAACAAGCCACCTAAGGAAGCTGGAAAAGCAAGACCACAAAAACCCTAATTTCAGCAGAAGAATCCAGATCACCAAAATAAAAGCCCAAATCCAGGACATAGAAGACAAAAGGTAATACAAAAAAATCAATGAAACAAAAAGCTGGTTCTTCGAAAGAATAAACAAGATCGATGGTCCCATAGTTAGATTTACCAAGAAAAAATGAGAAAAAAACCCAAATAAGCACAATCAGAAACACAAAATATGAAGTCATATCTGACCTGAAGAAATACAAAACATCATTGGAGACAACTATGTACACTTGTATGGAAAACAAACTTGAAAACCTTAAGGAGATGGAGGACTTTCTGACATCACACAACCTACCTAGGTTGGAACAAGAAGAAATTGAGACCCTAAATAGACCAATAACAATCAAGGGAATCGACTACCTAATAAGAAATCTACCTACCAATAAAAGTCCTGGTCCAGATGGTTTTCCAGCAGAATTCTAGAAGACATTTAAGGAAGAGATGATACCAATCCTACTGAAGGTATTCCAGGTGATTGAAAACCATGGAATTCTCCAAATCATTTTATAAGCCAACGTCACATTGATACCCAAGCCAGGTAAAGATCCAAAAAAGAAAGAGAACTGCAGGCCAATATCTTTGATAAACATAGATGCTAAAATTCTCAACAAGATCCTAGCAAACCAGATTCAAAACACATCTCAAAAATCATTCATCATGACCAAGTAGGTTTCATCCCTTGGATGCAAGGCTGGTTCAACATTCGTAAAAACATAATGTAATGAAATACATCAACAGATGTCAAAAGAAAAACCACATGATTATATCATTAGATACAGAAAAAGCTTTTGGTAAAATTAAGAACCTGTTTTTGATAAAAACCCTCTGACATCTAGGCATACGAGAAACATACCTCAAAATAGTAAAAGCCATATACAAGAAACCCACAGCCAGCATACTCCTAAATGGACAAAAATTTGAAACTTTTCCCCTGAAACTTGAAACAAGACAAGAATGCCCACTCTCACCCCTTCTGTTCAACATAGTATTGGGAGTCCTGGCTCGAGCAATCAGAGAAGAGAAGGCAATCAGGTGTATCCAAATAGGAAAAGAGGAAGTCAAGTTATCTCTCTTTCCAAATGATATGATTGTGTACCTTGAAAACCCACGAGAATCTGTCAAAAATCTCTTTACACTGATAAAGACCTTTGGAAAAGTCTCAGGATACAAAATAAATGTGCAAAAGACAATTGCATTTTTTTGCACCAATAATAAACAAACAGAAACCCAAATAAAAACACAATTCCCTTCACAATAGCCACACACAAAAAAAGAAATACCTTGGCATCTTCCAATCAGAGATGTGAAAGACCTTTACAATGAAAACTACTAACCACTGCTCAAAGAAATCAAAGGTGACACAAACAAGTGGAAAAATATCCCATGATCATGAATTGGAAGAATCAACATTGTAAAGATGTCCATCTTACCTAAGGCAATCTATAAATTCAATGCAATACCCATCAAATTACCAGAAACATTCTTCTCAGACATAGAAAAAACAATACAGGGATTCAAATGGAAACACAAACGTCCAAGAATAGCCAGAACAATCCTCAGCAAAAAAACAAAAAACAAACAAACAAAAAGAAAAACAAAGCAAGTGATATCACATTACCAGACTTCAAACTTTACTATAAAGCTACAATAATCAAAACAGCTTGTAATTGGTATAGGAACAGGTATATAGATCAATGGAATAGAAATGAGATTCCAGAAGCAAAACCTCAATTTTTCAACCAGCTCATCTTCCACAAAACCTCCACCACCTACCAATGGGGAGAGCAGAACCTATTCAGTAAATGGTGCTGGGAAAACTGACCACATACAGAAGATTGAAACAGAATCCCTATCTAACCCCATGCACAAAGGTTAACTCCAAATGGATCAGAGACCTAAATGTAAAACCTCAAACCATAAGAACCTTAGAAAATGAAGGACATACCCTCATGGAAATCGGAACTGGCCTCCAATTCCTTCACAAAACTGAAACCCACAGGTCATAAGAGAGAAGATAGACAGTGGGACCTTATTTAACTGAAAAGCTTCTGCAAAGCCAAAGAAACCTTCAAGCGCGCAGGGAGACAGCCTACAGACTAGGAAAATTTATTTGCCAACACCAAGTCTTACAAAGTCTTAAAATCTTGGATCTACAAGGAACACAATCATGCTGAAAAGAAAAAACAGACAACCCTGTTATAAAATGGGCAAAAGATATGAACAGACACTTCACAAAGGAAGACATCTGAGTAGCCAACAGACACATGAAGAAATGTTCAACCTCGCTAATCATCAGTCAGATGCAAATCAAAAACACACTGAGATAGTACCTAACTCCAGTCAGAATGGCAATTATCAGCAACTCAAAAAATAACAGTTGCTGGAGAGGATGTGGCGAAAAGGGGACATTTTTACACTTTTGGTGAGAGTGTAAACTAGTGAAACCTCTGTTGAAAGCAGTGTGGTTATTCCTAAAAGCTCTAAATATCAACCTCCCATATGACCCCACAATCCCACTACTGGGAATATATCCTGAAGAACTCAAATCAATCTATAAAAAAGATACCTGCACTTGTATGTTTGTCATAGCATTGTTCACAATAGCAAGAACCTGGAAGCAACCATGCTGCCTATCAAAAGAGGACTGGATTAAAAAAATGCGGTACATTTACACGATGGAATACTATGCAGCCATAAAAAAGAACAAAATCATGAATTTTGCAGCAACCTGGATAGAACTAGAGTCTATAATACTGAGTGACCTCTCACATAAACAAAGATCCGAGTATCACAAGTTCTCACTCATATAATGGACCTTGAACATCCAATGTAATACTATTAGAAAATGACTGACAGTAGTGGGAAACTATGGGGTGGGAGGCAGATGGGATCAATGGCAGCAAATATCTTACTGGGGATGGGGAAACAACTCTTATCAACAGGGTGCCTGAATGAAACGTACTTGTATACCTAACACTTAACTGTACCCCACAACACCATAATAAAAAATATTGATTAATAAAAAATTTTAAAAATAAATAAATAAAACAGACTTAATCAAAGACAAATGGGATAGGCAATTGTCAAAAGTTCAAAGTGGCAGTCATTACACATTGTACCACCTGGGCCTGGGACTTCAGACCTTGGAGCCCCTGTGAGCAAGATCTGCTGAGGTCTACTGTCACTGTGATTCTTGCCAGGCCATGGGTCTCCTCCCATGTGCCTTGAGGCAATGGCTCCCTCCTCTTTGGGGCTAGCAGCTGAAATAAAGACCATCTGGAGTGGTGAAATACCACCGCCTGCTGGCGATTCAAGGTAACAACACCAAAAGGGGAAAAATGGAAGCTTGACAGACACAGGCCAGATCTGAGTGGTGAACTGGGAAGTGGTGAACTGAGTGGTGATCTGAACTGCCCTTCATAGCAGGCCTGAGGCAACTGAACCCACTGTCAACAAACTTATCACCCTGAAAAGACAGCTGGAAATCAGAGCTGAAAGGACATTTTACTTAAATGAAATGTCTCAGAGTGTACTTGATTGGTTCTGTAAGTCCACTGATTGATTTGATTCCTTCTGTTTTGTTCCCCCCTTTTTCTTTTTTCCTTATTTTATCTTCTTTTCTTCTCTGTGTAAACCATATCAATGTATAGAGGAAGATCACACCAATAAGGAGGTTGGTAAACTTGTATGTTAGCATCATTGTATGCTTTAGTTTTTTTTTATGGGAGTTAGTTAGTTTGCAGCCATGGTCTATTATTTTTATATGTTTCAATTTTTGACTCTCTCTCCATTTGCTTGTACACTCGTCTGCTTTCCCCCTTACTCCTGTCTCTCAGCCCGCATCTTCCTCCCACTGTCTGCTCCATCCTCCTCCCTATGTTATCCTCATTTTATTTCACGGAGTAGAACAGCAAGCCCACTGCATGGACAGATTCCAAGGCAGTGGAAAGGGGGTTTCAGAATATCCATACACCTATCGGCAGACACCAGGACCTGCAGATAGATTTGGAATCAAAGCTTCCCCCATAAGTAAATCTAACAACTGCAAAAAGTACCACCACCCAACCTACAGTGCAACTCCAGAATTGAACAAAGTAAGAGGACATACATAAAGAAGAATAGGAGATTGAACAAATATAAGTAAAAACAACCCCCTTATCCCTGAATAGCAGAATGAAAGAACACAGTGATGTGGAGGGAAGGAAAAAGTAGGGAGGGAAAAAAACCACACAAATGAAGTAAAATCAAAAGAATAATATAGGTCTCACACAGACCCCTGGGATGTCAGACACTGAGAAACCAGACTTCGGAACACAAACAAGGAATAGCCCCCAGAATGACTGGTCACATGAAACAAACACAGACATCAAGATATTAATAGAGAGAATTAAAAAAATTGAGGAAGACAAGCAGAAAATAGGAAGAAGATGATGTCAGAAATAACAGCTGTAAAGAATACTGTGATCGAAATGAATAAAAAACTAATAAGCATGGAAAGCAGAATTAGCCAAGCAGAAGAAAGAATCTCAGAGCTCAAAGACCAAAACACAGAACTATCCAAAACTGTCAAAAACATAGAACCTTCAAGAGATGAATGATTACTTCAATAAACCGAGCCCAAGAGTAATTGGCCTTCCTGAGGCAGACAGAGAAACAGAGGCCACACTGGAACAAACAATTCCTGAAATCATTCAAGAAAACTTCCCTCATCTCAGCAGTGATGCAAAAATTCAAACACAAGAGATTCAGAGAAACCCTGCAAGACAACAAATGAGAAGACCAACTCCCAGTTGCATAATATTTACCTAAACAAAGTAGGTATAAAAGAAAAAAATAGTAAAGGCAGCAAGAGAAAAAGGTCAGACTACCTACTATGTAAGACCAATTAGAATAGTAGCAGATTAATCTACAGAAACTCTCCAGATTAGAAGAGCTTGGATCCCTATCTTCAAAGTTCTAAAAGATAAATAATTTCAACCAAGAATAATCTAACCAGCTAAGTTAAGCTTCATCAGTGAGGGAGAAATGAATCTTTTCCAGATAGCCAATCCCTAAGAACCTATGCTGCCACCAGGCCACGTCTACAAGAAACACTTAAGAAAGTATTGAACACAAAAGTAAAAGAAAAAAGAACAACAACGTTCTTCACAAGAGTACAGGTAAAAGATTAAAAACACACATGAATCAACTCCAGAACCAACAGAAAAGAAGTACACAAACAGAAAGAACAACAACAACTCTGTAAGAACATTATGATAGGGACCAACTCTCATATTTCAATAATCGCTTGAATGTGAATGGACTAAATGCACCATTGATAAGACATATAATGGCAAGATGGATAAAATATCACCAGGCAACAATTTATTGCCATCAAGAGACTCACCTCACTAGAAAGGACACTCACAGACTCAAAGTCAGAGGATGGGAAACAAATTTTCAGGTGAATGGAACACAAAAGAAAGGAGGTGTTGTGATCTTAATCTCAAACAAAATACACTTTAAGTTATCAAAAATAAAGAAAGATACAGAAGGCCACTAAAGAATGATAAAAGTTTCAATCAATCAACAAGAAATACCCAACGTAAAAATATATGCACCCAACATAGGAGCACAAACTTTCATAAAGCAGTTTCTAGGTAAACTAAAAAAAGATATCTACTCCAACACCATCATAGTGGGAGACTTCAATATCCCACTCACAAGCCTAGACACTTCATCAAGAAAAAAACTAGCAACGAGATCTGAAACTTTATTGACTGTTGACCAAATGACTTAATTGATGCCAACAGAACACTTCATCCAAAGACCACAGTATATACATTCTACCCATCACTGCATGAAATGTACTCTAAGTTCGACCACATACTTGACCATAAATCAAGGATAAGCAAATTGAAAAGGACAGAAATTTTTCCATGTACCTTTGGACCACAGTAGAATAAAAATAAACATTAACATCAACAAGGTCCCCCCAAAACACACAACGATATGGACATTAAACAGCATGATTATAAACAACTCCTGGATCAACAATGAAATCAAAACAGAGATTAACAGGTACCTGGAAAGAAATGAAAATGAAAAAAATATCTTACCAAAATCTCTGGGACACCATGAAAGCTGTAGTAAGAGGGGAATGTATATCCCTTCAAAAGCATATGAGGAAAATGGAAGGAACACAAATTAATAGCTTAACAAGCCACCTAAGGAAGCTGGAAAAGCAAGACCACCAAAACCTAAATTCAGCAAAAGAATCTAGGTCACCAAAATAAAAGCCCAAATCAAGGACATATAATACAAAAAAAATCAATGAAACCAAAAGCTGGTTCTTTGAAAGGATAAACAAGGTCGATGGTCCCCTAGGTAGACTGACCAAGAAAAAGAAAGGAAAAACCCAAATAAGCACAATCAGAAGCACAAAAGATGAAGTCACATCTGACCCTGAAGAAATACCAAAGATCATTAGAGACTACTCTGTACACTTGTTTGGAAAGAAACTTGGAAGCATTAAGGAAATGGAGGACATTCTGACATCACACAACCTGCCTAGGTTGAAAAAAGAAGAAACTGAGACCCTAAATAGACCAATAACAATCATGGAAATTGACTACGTAATAAGAAACCTACCTACAAAAAAAAAAAAAAGCCCGGGTCCAGAGGGCTTTCCAGCAGAATTTCACAAGACATTTAAGGAGGAGCTGATACCAATCCTACTGAAGGTATTCCAGAGCGATTGAGAAAACTGGATCTCTCCTCAAATCATTTTGTGAAGCTAACATCTCATTGATAACCAAGACAGGTAAAGATCCAACAAAGAAAGAGTACTACAGGCCAATATCTTTGATGAACATAGATGTTAACATTCTCAGCATGATCCTACCAAACCGTATTCAACAGCACGTCTCAAAAATCATCCATCATGACCAAGTAGGCTTCATTCCTGGGATGCAAGGCTGGTTCAACATTCGTGAAACCATAAATGTAATTAAATATATCAACAGATGTCAAAACAAAAACCACATGATTATATCATTAGATGCAGAAAAACCTTTTGATAAAATTCAGCAACCTTCTTGATAAAAACCCTCGAACATCTAGGCATACAGGGAACATATCTCAAAATAGAATAAGCCATCTATGAGAAACCCACAGCCAGCATACTCCTAAATGGACAAAAATTGGAATGATTTCCCCTGAAAACTGAAACCAGACAAGGATGCCCACTCTCACCCCTCCTGTTTAATATAGTATTGGAAGTCCTGGCTAGAGCAATCAGAGAAGAGAAGACAATCATGGGTACCCGAATAGGAAAAGTGGAAGTCAAGTTATCTCCCTTGAATATGACATTATCTTGTCACTTTTGGGGGGCCCAGCCCCTGCAAAAAGATTTAGGGGATCCCTTGGAAGGTGTGGCAGCATTGATGATTATTCAGGAGAAAGGAAGAGAAGGGAGGAGAAAAAAAGAGATTGGACTCTGCCTAGTGCAGAAGTCATTTAAAGGGACCAATTGTAAGTCTTTTATCACAAATTTTCACAGGTTCAATCACAAGACTTTCACATGAACAGAAAGCCAGGTGGATGATGAGTGTCCCCTACCCACTAGATGTTTCCTCAAGCATGAGGAAGGACAATCCCAATGAAATCAAAATACTATTATGTGAATACAAAGATAGGTGGATGGTTTTCAGCTCCTGAACTCAACCTGGTGGTCTCAGTGTCCTCAGCCTGCCTGGACACCTAATGCTCAGGTGGGCTTCCATGGCCAGCACCCAACATCACTTGATAACCCAAAAGAATCTGTCAAAACCCTCCTTACACTGACAAAGGACTTTGGCAAAGTCTCAGGATATAAAATAAATGTATAAAAGACAATCACATTTCCCTGACCCACCAGGTGTTTTCCCAAGCATGAGGAAGGACAATCCTAAAATTATCTCACTGTTCCTTATGCTTGGTTAAGGTTCCTCAAAAGCAATACAACAATTATATCATCAGAATATTTTAATAGTCAATAACTCCTAAAGCTTATGCATACAAAACACCTAATGACTAACTTAAATGCTATTACCTTTCTATTCTGTGCTAATTTTACCTGTAATATAAAAAACTCTTAACTATAGCTGAAACCAGTTCCTAAAGAATGTGGTCTAGTCCAAAGATTACACTGAGCCATTTCTAGGAACAATTGATTATTATCTCTTTTTAAAATGACTATTCTAAAATCCTATGTATCTATCTTAATTTCTATAAAAGTTTATAAGCTGGGCTCAGTGGCTAAGCCTGTAATCCTGTGCCTTTGGGAGGCTGAGGTGAGTGGATTGCCTGAGGCTGCGGGTTCAAAACCCACCTGGGCAGCAAGACCTCATCTCTACAATTAATTAAAAAATCAGCCGGGCGTGGTAGTGCATGCCTGTGATTCTGGCTACTTGGAAGGCTGAGGTGGAAGGATCACCAGAGCCCAGCAGATCAAGGCTACAGTGGCCAGGACTGGCCACTGCACTCCAGTCTGGGTGACAGAATGAGACTCCAACTCAAAAAAAAAAAAAAAAACTTTCTAATTCCTAATCCTAATATATAAAGATGAATCATCAGCAATAATGCTTCTAAAATAAAACCTAAATACAAACTGTAAATTGTACCAAAGCCAAAACCACAATTAGTAAAAAATGTGAACAATGAAATTTCTAAAGTTAGCTGTATTCTTATAAAACCTCAAAATGTCTTATTTGATCATGCTTGAACTAACATAAGTGCCTGATGTAGCATGACCTATTCTACAATATTTTCTATGAATAAAATGAATTCAACTTCTGTAATAAGTAGAAAAAAATCTACACTAATTGTAGCTAAAGAACCGGTTTAAAAAAATGCAACCCAGCCCAAGGTGGATGCTGTGCCCTTCGAAATGTGGCCCAGTCCAAAGTTTGTGCTGGGCCTTTTCTGGTAACTCTAGATAATCATCTATAACATCTAAAGCTGGAAACATCTCTCCAAATGTATATACTAATTCTACAAATATACTTTTAAATCTTATAAAGAAACTTGTACCATATTAAAGGCTCCCAAATATGACCTGAGTTTGAACTGTGTTAAGTTTAAAGCTGAAACCACAGCCTGTGAGAAAAGGAAACAATGGATCCCTAGAGTCAGCCATGCCTGTCATACTCTCACAACTTCATTATTAGATCATGAAAGACCCTGCAAGTGGACCATGCCAAACAACAAAGAAGGGAGGAGGGAATCAGTTTTCAGCTCCTGAACTCAACCTTGTGGTCTCAGGGTCCACAGCCCACCTGGATCCCTAATGCTCAGGCGGGCCTCCACGGTCGGGTCCCAACATCCCTTGATAACCCAAGAGAATCTGTCAAAAACCTCCTTACACTGATAAAGGACTTTGGCAATGTCTCAGGATATAAAATAAAAGTACAAAAGACAATCACATTTCTTTACACCAATAAAAGAAAAAGAGAAACCCAAATGAAAAGCACGATTCCATTCACAATAGCAACAAAAATAATGAAATACCTTGACATCGTCCTGACAAGAGACATGAAAGACCTTTAAAATGAAAACTACAAAACACTGCTCAAAGAAATCAAAGATGACACAAACAAGTGGGAAAATACCCCCATGTTCATGGATAGGAAGAATCAACATTGTGAAGATGTGCATCCTACCTAAGGCAATCTACAGATTTAATGCAATACCCATCAAATTACCAGCAACATTCTTCTCAGACCTAGAAAAAACAGTAAAGGAATTCATATGGAAACACAAATGACCAAGAACAGCCAGAAGAATCCTTAGCAAAACAAACAAACAAACAAACAAAAAACAAATCAGGCAGTATCACATTACCTGACTTCAAACTTTACTATAAAGCTACAATAATCAAAACAGCTTGGTATTGGTACAAAAACAGGCATATAGACCGATGGAATAGAAGTGAGATTCCAGAAGCTAAATCTCAATTTCTCAACCAACTAATCTTCGAAAAAGTCTCCACTACCTACCACTGGGGAGAGGAGAACCCATTCAGTAAATGGTGCTGGGAAAACTGATCAACCACATGCAGAAGACTCAAACAAGACCCCTATCTGTCCCCATACACAAAAAATTAACTCTCAATGGATCAGAGACCTAAATGTAAAACCTCAAACCATAAGAACCTTAGAAAATGCAGGACATACCCTTATGAAAATTGGAACTGGCATCCAATTCCTGGACAAAACTCAAAACCCATAGGCCATAAGAAATAAGATAGACAAGTGGGACCTCATTAAACTGACAAGCTTCTGCAAAGTCAAAGAAACCATCAAGAGAGCAGGGAGACAGCCCACAGCCTGGGAAAAAGTATTCACTAACTTCAGGTCTGACAAAGGCTTAACATCTTGAATCTACAAGAAACTCAAATGTGTTGAAAAGAAAAAAACAAACAACCCCTTATAAAGTGGGCAAAAGATATGAAAAGACACTTCTCAAAAGAAGACATCCAAGCAGCGAAGAGATGCATGAAGAACTGTTCAACCTCACTAATATCAAGAAGATGAAAATCAAAACCACACCTAACTCCAGTCAGAATGGCAATTATGAAGAACTCGAAAAATAACAGTTGCCTGAGAAGGTGTGTTGAAAATAGAACACTCATACAATGTTGTTGGGAGTGCAAACTCTATGGAAAACAGTGTGGCGATTCCTAAAATTTCTAAATATGAACTTCCCATATGACCCTGCAATCCCCCTACTGGGAATTCACGTTGAAGAACTCAAATCTCTATAAAAAAGATACCTGCACACGTATGTTTATCGCAGCATTGTTCACAATAGCAAGAACCTGTAATCAAGCATACTGTTGATCAAAAGAGGACTGGATTAAAAAATGTGGTACATATACACAATGGAATATTACACAGTCATAAAAAAGAATGGAATCATGAACTTTAAAATAAATATTTATTTTAAAAAAGTTAAAAAGAAACCCATGTTTTATTTTATAAAATTTGGCAGATAATTTCAGTGGGAAATTTCCTTTTTTAAAACATATTTTTTATTATTAAATTTTGGGGTCCAGTTATCGGTTGGGTATACAAATGTGTATTGTTCAGGCACCCTTGTTATTAAGGGGTGGCTCCCCATCCCCAGACAGATATTAATTCTCATTTTTAGGAGTACTGGAAAAATCCAGTTTACCATAGGGGCCCTAGGACCTCTAAGAAAAAAGACAGAAGTTGAACCCAGTACAAAGTTTCAGATGCCACAATCACTGACAGGGTTGTTTGGTGAGAGTTTTCTCTTCTATGAGTCCAGTATGTGAAGTGTAAATATAATAGTTGTTTCTTGCAAATCATAACCACATTGCAATACCACCTAACTCCAGGAAGAACGGCCATTCTTAATAAAACGAATAACAGCAGTTGTTGGCGAGGACTCAGAGAAAAAACAATGTCTCTACACTGCTGGTGGCTATGTCTCTGGAAGACAGTATGTTGATGTCTGAAAGGATCAGAAATTGACACTCCATATGATCCAGCAATCCCCCTATTATGAATATGCCTGGAAGAACTCAAATCATTCAACAAAAAGACGGCTCCACACACAAGTTTGCAGCAACTTTACTCACAATAGCAAAAATATTGAATCAACCGTACTGCCTGTCAAAGCTGGATTGGATTTTTAAAAGTAGAATATATACACAAGGAATATTATGCAGCCTTAGTGAAGGAAAAATATATAGACTTCACAGCAACTTGGATGGATTGGAGTCGATCATACTCAGTGATCTCTCAAAGAAATAAAGAATAGAATACTATATGTTCTCACATATAAGTGGATCTTGAACAATTATCATAATACTAGAAGTAAGTTAATGTCAACTGTGGGAAAATGTCAGGGGAGGGAGGGTGGTATTGACAGCTGAGCTTAACTGCTAGGGGAGGGAGAGAACACTTCATCTAAAAGAGTACCTGAAAATCAATGTTTGTACATCTAAACCAGAAGTATACCCCACATCTTTATAGTAAAATAAAAAATAATTTACAAAACAACTTCTTTAATGGCACCCCAGAGATTTTGGTAGGATGTATCTTTATTTTCATTAGTTTCAAGGAATATTTTAATTTCTGCTTTGATTCCAGTGTTAACCCAGTAGTTGTTTAGTATCATGCTATTTGGTGTCCATGTCTTTGTGAGCTTTGTGGAAATTTTGGTGGTGATGATATTTATTTCTTTTCCAGTGCAGACTGAGAAGGTCCATGGAAATATTTCGAACATTTGGGATTTTCTTATGCTTGATTTATGGCCTAGAATGTGAACGATCTTGTAGCATGCTCCATGTGGTGATGAGTAGAATGCATAAAGACTCTACCTCTCTCCCTGGGGCTGCAGCTCCCATTGTCGGCAGCCTGCTCTTCACACGGAGCTCAGCTGCCACTGCCACCACCACACACCACCCCTCACCTGGAGCCAGACTCCTGGAGCTGCTGTGTAAATGTATACCTTTCTTTTCTCATTTGTTTCAGGCCAAATTTTGCAAATTTCATCAAACTATGTTGGAATTTTTTATCAGAAATGCAGTGGTCAGGTTTATTAATATAATTTTATTGTTTCAATGTATTTTGCCTCTATTTTTTGGTTCTTATTCAATGTGGACAATGCATCATGGGAAAAAAAATCTCCCCTTACAAAAACTTGTATATATTTTTAGGCATTCATCTCCTGTTTATTTGAGTTTTGGGTAGTAATTAAAGTTTCATTTTAATTATAATATGTATTGTGCATAGTTCGTTTTTGAATTATGCAAATCCAGCAGGATTTAAATATTGATCTACCTAGCAAACATTCTATGGCAGCTCTATATTTGAAAAAAATGTTTCCATATATTTTTTAAAATTTATTTTATTTTATTGATCAGTAATAATTTTATTTATTTTTGGTGAACAAGGTGCTTTTATAATAATGCATACAATGTGAAATTAGTAAATCAGACCAATGATAATGTCCACCACCTTGTGTACTCATCAGTTTTTGTGTTGAAAACATTTGAAATCTGCTTTTTCAGCAATTTTGATTTATATGATTCATATTATTAGCAGTTTATCCGAGTCCGCATTTGGTCACTGGAAATTATTTCTCCTGTCTTATTGAGATTTGATAACTTTGACTGATATGTATTTCTCTGTTCATCACTCTCATCATCCTATTTTAGACATCATTCTGTGCTCTCTTTTAATGTGCCAACGTTTTTAGATTCTATAGATAAATGGGATCATTTGATATTTATATACACTTTTAACAACATATTCTCACCATCCAGAATTGTTACACTGCTCTAAAAATCCTGTGTTCCACTCTTTCATCGTTCTTTGCTTCCTTATTCACAGCAGCAAATTATCTTTTAACTGCTTTTATCAAAATATCATGCAGTTGGAATGACACAGTACATAGGCTTTAATTTTAATTTAACAGTATGCATGTAAGGTTCTTTATAACTTTTTAGCATTGGATAATCTGCAAATTGTGGAATGCAAAATAATTTTTAATCCATGTTTATTATGGAGGAGTTTTGGTTTCCTATAAATTTTCATTATTATGAATAAAGCTACTATCAATATTTATGCATGGATTATTGTGTAGAATAATTTTCACCTATTTTGGGTTCATGTTAATGAGTGCGATTGCTCCACTGTGTAATCAAACTATGTTTAGGGTTGTCAGCGTCTTTCAAACTGTCTTCCACATTGGAATATAATTTTAAGATAAATTTTTGTTGATCCAATACTCACCAGCATTTGGTGTTATCACTGTTCAGGATTTTGACTAGTTTACTAAGTTTGTAGAAGTATCATTGTTCTTGTAATTAGAATTTTCAGAATGAAGTGTTGCATGTAATGTCTTTCAGTATGCCTACTAGCTATCTGTATGTCTTCTTATATGAAAGGTCTGCTGAGGTCTTCCTTCCAGTTTTTATTAAGGTTCTTTTTTTCTTTTCTTATTGTTCCATTTTAAGTTTTGGGGTGTATATTTTGAATACTGGTTCAAAATTCAATATATCTTTTTCCAAATATGTTCTCCTAATCTGTAGCTTATTTTCTCAATATCTTGAACTTGCCTTTTACAAATTAGACTTTTTAATATTAAGAAAAGACAGGTTATCATTTATTTCATAGATTGTGCTTCATTGTTGTATATAAAAATTATTTCCAAATACAAGGTCATCTACATTTCCTCCTGACAAATCTTCTGGAAGTTTCAGTTTTTCATTTTACATTTAGGTCTATGATTAATTTAGTGCTCATTTTGGGTGTAAAATCTGTCTCTAAGCCAGGCTTGGTGGCTCAGCCTGTAATCCCGCGCCTTTGGAAGGCTGAGGTGAGTGGAATGCCTGAGCCCGCGGGTTTGAAATCCGCCTGGACAACTTGCCGAGACATCATCTCTACAATAAATAAAAAAAAAATCATCCAGGCATGGTAGCGCATGCCTGTAATTCCGGCTACTTGGAAGGCTGAGGCGGAAGGATGGCCGGAGCCCAGCAATTCAAGGCTGCGGTGGCTGGGAGCGGCCACTGCACTCCTGTCTGGGCACAGAGTGAGACTCCAACTCAAAAAAACAAACAAAAAAAATCTGTGTCTAGATTTACATTTTCTTTTATTTTTTTGCATGCGGATGGCTAGGTATTGAACAACATATGTTCAAAAAATGTTTGTTTCCCGTTGCATTGTTATTTCTCCTTTTTCAAATATTAATTGATATATTTATTTTGGTCAATTACTTGAGTAATTGTATCTATCTGTTTATTTGTCTATTTTTCACCAATACCTCACTGTATTCTTTGCTGCAACTTTATGTATTAAGCCTGGAATTTTGCTTTATGTATTAAGCCTGGAATTTTGTTTTTCTCCTCAAAGTTATCATAGCTATTAAGCATGTTACCAATTTATGTATATTTTAGAAAAATTTGTTAACATCTCAAAAATAACCAGGTAGGAAATTGTTTGTGATTGTGGTCAATCAACTTAGCAAGAACTGACATATTGATTCTCCACATGAACATGAGATGTCTCTCCAGTTATATATTTATTTGATTTAGTTCATCAGAGTTTTGGGTTTTTTTCTCATAAAACTTATACATATTTCATTAGTATTATGCCTATATATTTCCTTTTTTGAAAAATAGTTAATATACATACCATTTTATATCTCAGAATTCTCTTTTTCATTATATATAATATATATTATGTATATGTATGCTTGATTAATTGTATATCCGGCAACCAAAAAAAGTGACCATAGCACTGAGTTATTTAAGAATTATTTTGTTAATTATTTTGGATTATTTTTGTAGATCATTGTTATGTGTGAACATAGGACTTTTTATTTCTTCATTTTCAATTTGTAAAAATCTTATGATATTGTGGGGTACAGTTAAGGGTTAGATATACAAATACATTTTGTTCAGACACCCTTGTTAATACGAGATGTTTCCCCATCCCCAGACAGATATTTGCTACTGTTAATCCCATCTCCCTCCCCCCCCATAGTTTCCCAGTACCGCCAGTCATTTTCTTATAGTATTACATTGGATGTTCAAGGTTCATTATATGAGTGAGAACATATGATACTCGGATCTTTGTTTCTGTGAGAGGTCACTCAGTATTATAGACTTTAGCTCCATCCAGGTTGCTGCAAAATTCATGATTTTTTCTCTTTTTTATGGCTACATAGTATTCCATCGTGTATATGTACCATATTTTTTTAATCCAGTCTTCTTTTGATGGGCAGCATGGTTGCTTCCAAGTTCTTGTTATTGTGAACAATGCTGCGATAAATATACGTGGGCAGGTATCTTTTTTATAGAGTGATTTGAGTTTTTCAGGATATATTCCCAGTAGGGGGATTGTGGGGTCATATGGGAGGTTGATATTTAGAGCTTTTAGGAATTGTCTACACTGCTTTCACAGAGGTTTACATTCCCAACAACAGTGTAGAAGCGTTCCCTTTTCACCACATCCTTTCGAGCAGCTGTTATTTTTTGAGTTGTTGATAATTGCCATTCTGACTGGAGTTAGGTGGTAGCTCAGTTTGGTTTTGATTTGCATCTCCCTGATGATTAGTAAGGTTGAACATTTCTTCATGGGTCAGTTGGCTGCTCGATGTCTTCCTTTGTGAAATGTCTGTTCATATCTTTTGCCCATTTTGCAATGGGGTTGTTTTATTTTTTCTTTTCACCATGCTTGAGTTCCTTGTAGAGCCAAGATGTTAAGCCTTTGTCAGACCTGGTGTTGGAAAATACTTTCTCCCAGTCTGTAGGATGTCTCCCTGCTCTCTTGATGGTTTCTCTGGGTTTGCAGAAGCTTGTCAGTTTAATAAGGCCCCACTTGTCCATCTTCTCTCTTATGACCTGTGGGTTTCGGGGTTGGTTCAGGAATTGGATGCCAGTTCCGATTTCCATGAGGGTATGTCCTTCATTTTCTAAAGTTCTTATGGTTTGAGTTTTTACGTTTAGGTCTCTGATTCATTTGGAGTTAATTTTTGTGTATGGGGATAGATAGGAGTCCTGTTTCAATCTTCTGCATGTGGTCAGCCAGTTTTCCCAGTACCATTTACTGAATAGGTTCTCCTCTCCCCAGTGGAAGGTGGTGGAGGCTTTGTCAAAGATGAGTTGGTTGGGCAATTGAGGTTTTGCTTCTAGAGGTTTCGCTTTTTAGGGTAGCAAATATTATAGGCAAAGCATAAATCAATACATTTGAGGTTTACTTTCGTTAGTCTCAGGAAGACAAGAAATCTCCAGTATGGGGAAGGAGCTTGCAGTTCACAGTACAATCCAAACATGTTCTGACTGACAGTGGTAGAAAGAGTTAAGTTCCCTCTAAAGAAATCTGAAATCAGTAAAGTGAACACTTAATTACAATAAGGGGTGATTCATGATGTTTATTGCAGCATTATTCACAATAGCAAAAACATGGAACCAGTTGTGCTGCCCATCAAAAGAGGACTAGATAAAAAATGTGGTACATATGCATGATGGGATATTAAGCAGTCATAAAGAAGAAGAAAAAATATGAATTGTCAGCAACTTGAATAGACTTAGAGTATATAATACTGAGTGATCTGTCAAAGAATTAAAGAACTGAGTACCACATGTTCTCGCTCAAAAGTGGATCTTGAAGAATTGTAATACGAGAAGAAAGGGATTGTTAGTTTGTGGGAAACCTACAGGAGGAGGTGGGATTGGCCACAGGGGAAATCTACCATGGAGGGGGGCACACATCGTCAACAAGGGTACCTGCATAATGAACATTTGTATACCTAACCTTGAATTGAATCCCACACCTTTAAAACGGTAAGAAAAGATAAAGGGTGGTTGAGGAAACTGATTATTGATATGTGGATGAAGGCTCTAAGTAGCTGAATTCACGGAGAATTGGTGATAAATGCTTTAATTCAGTCTGACTTTATTTATTTTTGGTATATTTTTTAAATTTTATTTTATTACAGAGATATGGGATAGAAGACAGTATTAACTGCACTAGTAGTCTGCCTGCATGAAAATTGTGTGCTCCAATTGGTACTTAATTCCCTTTGTGGGGAGCCAGGTACTCTTCTTGTTGCTACATGCCCCTCTCTCTTCCTCCCACCCCTGGCATTGTCAAGTGACTGGCAATTCTCTCCTTTTGGTAATGTTATTAACGTTTGGTCCTGCTTTTGCATGATTGGCTAAAAAGCTGTTGGTGGTGACTGGGTTCTTGGTGCTATTAAAAAAGAATTGGACAAGACACATTGAAAGGTAGCTAAAGCAAAATGAAGTTTCTTTAATAAAAGGATGGAAGCAGTACACACCAAAAACAGATAGGATGGAGAGGGTTAAAGCTGGACTAATTGAAGAGCATCAAGTTAAGCAAAGCTGGCATCTAATATATGTATGTGTACGTGGGGAAGCTTGCTCTAATTTTTTATAGCTTGCAGAAAGAAAATATTTTGACAAGTGTTTCTGAGGTTAACTGCATTTTCTGGGAAAATGGTAACATCTCAGGTTACTGCCTATGTGTCACAGCTGAGGTATGAGTTTTATGACTTCTTATCTTCTCTCAGGAAGGGATGTCATCTATTCTTTCCTGGAAAGTCGATTAACATTTCAGTTTATGGCTTCTTTATCACCTCTGTTCTATGGGAAGGCTAAAACATTATGCAGGCTTATGACATCTCTCCTTTTCCCATGGTTTCTTATCTGTTGCAGTTTGCCTTCCAGTCTCCATCCTATCTCTTAACTCATTTTCCCCCTGAGTGACATAATCTCCATAACTCTTATGGGAAGTAGAGGGCTAGAGTGCATTTTTCTGTAGCTGCTTCAATCTGAACAGAGGAATTGACCCTGGCTATTTGGGGATCACAGAACTCGCCTTAACTGATTCACAGAACACATGGTAGCTTCGAGCCTGTTATGGGACAGAAGTCTTGCTGCAGTATTATTTGTAATCACACTGCCACCACATGATAAGAAACAAACCAGATTAGTAAATTTAAAAAGCAAGGCCCTAATAAGCATAATATTAATGATAAAATAATAGCCCATATAAAGGTATAAAGGGAAGAAGCCAGGGAAGATTTAACCAAACAGGGATCTCTCTGCCCCATATTGTGGCATGTTTTCTTTTTTCTTCCTTTTTTTCTTGAATTGGAGTCTCACTCTGTCGCCCAGACTGGAGTGCAGTGGCCGCTCCTGGCCACCGCAGCCTCGACCTGTGGGGCTCCAGCAATCCTTCCACCTCAGCCTTCCAAGTAGCCAGAATTACAGGCATGCGCTACACGCCCGGCTGATTTTTTGATTTATTGTAGAGATGAGGTCTCGCTGCCCAGGGAGGTCTCAAACCTGCGGGTTCAGGCAATCCACTCACCTCAGCCTCCCAAAGGCATGGGATTACAGGCTGAGCCACCGAGCCCGGCTGTGGCATGTTTTCAAGCAGAAAAATGTTTTACTTAATTTTTTCTAAACTCTTGTTCTACTATTCCACAATAATTAACATAAGTTTCATGAGTATCATACAGGTCTCTCCAGCCTATTTTTGGCCTGTGACATTTCCCACCAATTACATTTATAATTTTTATTATGGAATGATTGAATCCCCTTGATTTGAAAATTCTGACAGGTTTTTTTTTCTGTTGTATGATGCTATGCCAGAGTCAGTTTGGAAAACAAACTTGATATATCGGGCAATTGGGTAATAAAATCCTGTTTGGCACATTTTTATTAGGTAGTGGCCTTCCAAGCCTTTTAGCTAGTAACTTGGGTATAAGAAAAAAAATCACAGTTTATTCCGCAATTTCCTCATTGTTTAAATTAATTTTTATTATTTTAACTGCAGTGGGTACCATGTTGCTCGGAAGGCTCATTCCTAGGATTGTTTATTTAATTTACCAGGCGAGGTCCCACAGAATTAGGGAGCATATTCTTAGAGTTGTTCACTTGATGACAGTAATTTTTACATCATCGATGTTGGATTATGGGAAAAGGACATAGTTTGACCTGATTTTACAGACAATTGTTAAAAGGCAAGAGGGATTCTGAAAATTATCCTGAATCAGATTTATAATGCAAGCTATTGGTGATCTAGACCCTTGAGGTTTTTTCTTTTCCTGTATCTGGCATAGCATTTATAAGAGACATGTAGAGATAATATAGTGAAAGTGCTGTGGGAAAACAGAGAGACCGTGACACCGAGGCTATCTTAGGAAGTAGCGGTTTATTAGCACCAGTGAAACTCAGTGAGTTAATTCTCCAAGGCTGAGCAAACCAGAGAAAGAGGAGAGGGTGTTTTTATGCTAGTTTAGGGAGAGAGGGGTGTCAGGTTATATGACTATACATTTTTCTTTGGAATTTGCAAGGTTGGATTCAGCAAAACCAGATTTTCAAAGAACAGATTGTCTCCAGGGTGTACATGACAAACTGGTTGTAAACCAATAATTTCACAGAGAGAGGATTTGGGGAGTAAGGTTGTGAATGGATTACTATCTTGCATTTCCAAGAATGCGACCTGTGGCTATTTGGTTTTGTCATATACTGTGTCTAGCAGTTCTGTTTCCAGTCTTGTAACTCATGTCAAATTCTGGTTCTTTAAAATATCTCACACAGGCAGATGTAAAATGGATTGAATTAGTAGACCAAGAGAAAAAATTATGCTGAAAATTCAAAAAATACTTTCATTTTATTATTAATCTTAAAGCCATATTTATTTACCAAAGATGACTAAAATAACATGAACTTGAAAAGCATTTAGATCTATTTAGTTTATGAGTACTCATTTACTTGTAAGTGAATTTGGTAGTATTATAGACACAATACATGACATGTGCATATTTGTAATAAATTTACATGCATACACAAAAACAAATATTTAATAGTCTTTACCTGTGAAATCAAGCCATGAAACAGCAATAAACAACATTTTACAAAAGACACCAAATTCAAATCATATTTTTGATAAAATTGATAACTATTTACATGGCTAAATTTTCTTGTCCTGATAAATAATTCAATTAAGCCTCTGGCCCCAAATTGGGATAAAGCAATCTTTATGGAAGTTTGATTTTCAAAATCGTGTACTTCTTTTTTATCCATTTCAAAATGAGCCTTCAATTCTTATCTTTTATATAGAACTGACTGTATAGTACAACAACGTTTTTACTTAAACTTCAAGGAGTGAGCTTTGTCTTAACACCAGTAGCTTAGTTACCAGCAAGCACAAAACATTCAGAAAATAAGAGTCAAGAAAAGATGGGGAGCTTAGAAGACTTTATTTAACCTTCTAGTTGCAGGTTAACCTTTTGAGTGCCAAGATTTTTTGTTGTTACAATTTGCCTGTTGGCTTTACAAATACGCACAGTGTTAGGACTTAATATTTAATCAGCTGGAGTTCCAGGAAGCCTGGTATTCCTTTGAATCTTTTTCAAATACAAAACAAACAGTGAAAACAAAAAAAAAGGAGACTGGAAATTAACTGAAAATTTCAGAGGAGAGACACGGAAGGATTGGTGGCTTTCTTTCCCTGGGCTTCATACAATTGTATCCAAATAAAAAGACAGCGAGGCAAGATGACAATTGAACGGGTGGAAGCATGAAAGTCTCTGGAAAGTTGATTGTCTATAAAGACAGTCTGTGTGAGTGGGTGACTGTAGCGGGGTGAGTAAAAGTTCATCAGAGAAGGAACTCAGAATCAAGCACCCAAGGGCTCCCATCCAGAAGTGCCTGCAACCCACCAAAACCCTGAGATCAGAGCCCTGGCACACAGGATTATCCATTATTCTCAGGGCCCTTTTGGGAGAAGGTGTCAAAAGTCAACTGCTCCTCAGGACCTTGTACCTGGCCCACACCACCATCTATGACGAAGGATCAGACTCTGGCAGAGAGAACTGTGGAGAGGAGACAGGAAGGAAATCTCCAGCTGATCCCCTCCACCAGCGAGGAGACAATAACTGCCACCATTTTCTCTTTCCCAGAAGTGGGACGAGTCCTGCATTGTCCTGCTAGCTCTGTTAAGCCTCCAACCTGAGACCCAGAGGCAAACTCTGCACCCTCGGGGGTTGATCATCACTGATCCAGAGAGGAAATTTCAGAAATGGACACAGAGAGATGGGATTTCATCCCCACACGGGATCAGACACAGACACATCTGATCCGAGTTAGGGACTTGGCAGCAACAACAGCAGATGAGTTGGGTGGGTTTTGAATTGATTCATCCATCTCTTACACCAGTCCATGAGGCATCTGACACATGTTAAGAGTCACAATTGACCTGCACTGAAAACAAAGGGGAAGGACTGGAGACCAGAGTCGGGTCTCCACTACAATCAAGTAATGACCAGCCGTGGTGGCAGTGCTTTGGAAAGGAACCTGAATTTCCAAAAATGGCCACAAAGAAAGACTTTTTAAAAAATTTGTTCTCCATTTTTGTTTATGTTTTAGTGCTTGCTTTGTTTTTGTTATTTTCTGGTGTTTTTACTAGACAATTCCACAGAAATATCCCCATTCATTAGTAATATCCTCCTGAATTTTTCTTTCTTTCCTTTTTTTTTTTTTTTTTTGAGTTGGTGTCTCACTCTGTCACCCAGACTGTAGTGCAGTGGCCATTCCTGGCCACTGCAGCCTCGACCTGCTGGACTCCGGCGATCCTTCCGCCTCACCCTTCCGCGTTGCCAGAATTACAGGCATGCGTTACCACGCCCAGCTGATTTTTTTTTATTGTAGAAATGAGGTCTCACTGCCCAGGCGGGTCTCGAACCCACGGGCTCAGGCAATCCACTCACCTCAGCCTCCCAAAGGCCCGGGATTACAGGTTGAGCCACCGAGCCCGGCCTCCTGAATTTTTCATGTGAGTCTGCACACAAGTCTGTTAAGCATCCTGGGTAGTGGTTAGTGAAGAATATTTCATCAGCCTCTTCCACATGGCTATAGGGAACCATAGCCTGAGCCACACCTAAGCTCCATGAAAGAGCTTGAGCCCTGGGATTTAGACCACAGAGACTACATCTTTGTTTCTTAGGGACCAGGAGATGAAAATGGAGAACAAAGAACAAGTAAAATAAAAGAAAATGGGTTAGGAGCCAAAGGACCCCAGTTCAGTGATGAGTCTTATATGCATACTTTAGGTAAAGAAGAAGGGTAAGATGGGAAACTTGATAGGTTTCAAATGACTCTGAACCTGTCTTTGCCCTATCTTGACTTTCATCAGAATTTTTGTTGCCTGTTCTAATCAGGGAATCCCACTGGGTTTCTGCTGTTAGTCTGAATGGAAAGGATACCCATTTCCTCTGGGGATTTCTCACGACTCTGATCCAGGTGACCATGGCTGAGGATTTTGCATCAAACAATGCGGCAATCTGATTTTTTTTTTTGCCTGTGAGATTATGTACTCATAATATAATGTTATTTTTATATTTAGAGATAACATTGACAGGTAGACTCCTAAAATCAGAGAGTTTACTTCGGGGGAATTGTCAGATAGGGAGAAAGTTTCAAACTCTGACAGGAAACTAGTAAACAACCTCCATCTACACCTTCCTCTGAGTTGACTCAGGTCAGTTGTTTCTACTTGCCTCTTGCAGTTGATTTCACACCTTCATTTCTTCAGAAAAATTTGTATCTGGCCCACAGTAAGATATCTCACTGTGTCTGTTTTACAGTAATGTACAGTCATGCCCTCTGCTCTTAGACTGTCCATTGGCAGACACAGCATGTTCTTGTTGCTGGCTCGGGAGATGGTGAATATGCTTTCCATGGAGTCTGAGTAGTATTTCTGACTCCCATTATTCCATACAGTTGCTCCTTTTTCTGGTGCCTGATAGACCCAGGTCGTACTATACCTAATGAAAGTGACACCAGAGACTGCAGAGGAGAGTCTCAGGGACCTCTCAGGTAGCACAAACCCTCCCCCATACATCACCAGCTGAACCTCGCACTGAACACAAGCAAACACAGAGATCACCTGGTCAGACATTCCATACATAGTCACTGTTCTTCTCACTCATATCCATTCACTCCAACAATATATTTTGCCAACATGAGTCACACTTTAAAACAGCCACAAGGAAAGTACAGCAGATGACTCAAAACTCTGTCGAGAATCATCTGTTTTCTGTTCTGATCACAAAAAGGGAAGTCCTGGGAATCCCAGGACTGGACTATACTCCTATAACTGCAAAGTCAGACTGGGCTGCATTGCATCAGCAGAGGGGGGCCCTATTTGCATGTCTTCTGCTAGATAGCAAGCTCTCAGGTGGGTTTTCTTCATGAAAGGACAAAGCCCAGGGTAGATGAGAGTGTTTTGGGGGAGTTGGATGATATATATATATATTTTTTTTTTTTGAGTTGTAGTCTTACTCTGTCACCCAGACTGGAGTGCAGTGGCCGCTCTCAGCCACTGCAGCCTCAACCTGCTGGGCTCCAGTGATCCTTCTGCCCCAGTCTTCCAAGTAGCTGGAACTAGAGGTGCATGCTACCACGCCCAGATAATTTTTGATTCATTGTAGAGATGAGGTCTTGCCAAGTTGCCACAGACATATTTGTAAGTATAACAAATTTCTGGTTGGGATGAATAATGATGGAAGACTTTTATGCCTGGCCAGATAGTTTCTATACATTTATATGCTGGGTGTGTGGGGTGAGCAATAGACATGCAAGTTAGGCAGAAGTACATAAAAGTCCAAGAAAGCTTTCTATTATAAGAATGAACAGAAATGCTAGTAAGACATTTTCCCAACATGTCCAATTTATGGGGGTCGACTCTGCCAGTCCTAGAGTAAATAAAATGAAACAACAGTATTGTACTTGGCAAATACAGTAGCTAACCAGAGCATAGGCATGTAATTTTAGAAACAATGACTTCAAGGTAAGGTGTTGATTCTGTTGATTCTTCAAAATTCTGCCATGCTTATCAGTAAGGTGTTGATTCCTCTGAGTCCTCACGTTTCTGCCATTCATAGATCAGGCGGTGTCTGGTGTGTGACTGAAAAAGATCAATGGTTCCTCAAACTTCAGCCACGCTTGGAGTAGCCACCCCCGGAGTGTCTATAGCTTGTCTTGGAGAATCCGTTTTGGGTTTTCTGAAGGCCTCAGTGACTTTCTGCAGGGTCAGCTTATGGGAAGCTGAGGGAATTGTGGTGCCCTCCCAGTCCTGGGAGGCAGGCTTAACTCCTCTGTAATGGACTGAGGGAACTGTTTTGGCTGCTTTGACTGCAGTTGGGATAAACAAAAAGACAGTAAATGGAACTCCTCCGGAGGTATTTTAGAGGCAATACATTATATTGGTTTTGTTTTACCCATACCATATCACCTGATTTAAAAGAATGGGCATCAGTATTTTAACTAATTGGCTGCCATTCTCTGACTTGATAATGGATTGCATTTAAGGCTGAACCCAAGGAATGCATTTGTTGTTTTAGAGTAGCACATTTTAACTTCTTTATATCTCCCTGTATGCCCTTAACAAAAGGGGATGACCATTCATAAAGGATTTCAAAAGGTGAGAAACCTGTTTTGGTGAGGCTAGAACTTGCCCTTAGGACTATTGGCAGAAGCTGGATCCAGTCTAAATGAGTTCCTTGGCCTGTTTAATTTGTTTAAAGGAGTCTTGCTGAATATTTTTTTTTATAGCAGAGGCTCCTGTCCACCCCCACTTTGTGGCTTCATAGAGGGGTTTTGCCATGATGGAGAAGTTAAGTACCAAATTCTACAGAACCCTACAGCCCCCCAAAACTCCCAGATTTGACGCTGGGTAGTTGGGACTGGAAATGAACACACTACCTGTTTTCTTTAAGGACCAGGTGGTGCTGACCTTGAGTCAAATGAAAACATAGATACGTAACGTTTTCCTGATATATTTGGGACTTTTTCTTTGAGACCTTGTAACCTGCCTTCCACAGGAGGGTGAGCAGTTGTTGTTTTCCTTGTATACAGTTTTCCTGGGTTGGTGCTGCCAATAGTAAGTAACTGCGTACTGGAGCAAGGTACATCCACCCTGGTTTGCTGGAAAGGCTTTTAAATCTGAGGCTAGCGCCTTACTGAAGATGGTTGGAGAATCCTTGAGCGCTTGGAGCAGCATCCCTATGGGACTGTCTGACAAAAGTTGCATTTACCATATGTTGATTTTTGTGGCCTTGGATCAAAGGGAATGTATAGCTAAAAGGATTCATAGAGCATCTAATAGAATTGGGTTGGGCTCTTGTCAGCTCCCTGGAACACCTCAAAGACCTTGCTCATATTTATGACTTTTTCCCCTCATTTTCTCATACCTTCTAGGAGGGACTCCTGATACTATTCAAGCATTTGCAGTCCCTGGTTACTATTGGGGTCCTATTGGGGTTCTCCTCTGGGAACTGATTTGAGGCATATGCCTGAGTGTACAGTGCTCCAGCTGGGGCATGTTCCTCTGGCCATTTTATTGCCCCCTGTGTAATTTTCTGATGCTTCCTATTATTAAATAGTGTTAGCGGGAGTTGGTGACAGTCTGCACAGGTTGGCTTCTGGGTCTGGATAATGAACTCTATTAAGTCATTCATAGTCTGAGGCTTTTCTCTGAAGGATGGAAAATAATTTTTTCCAATTCAGGAGCTCTGTGTTGGTGAAAGGCTGTTACCCACATTTGCATTGCCCACCTTGGATCTGGCCTTATTGATCATAATAAATAGGTCCCCTAGTCTTCCTCAGTGGCACCATGACATTCCCCTGATGTGAAGTTTGACATGCTTTCTGACAACTGATTTCTGGATGGGGTGTGGGGAGTCAGAAGAGGTGAAGTGACTATTTAAGAGATGTACTAGGTTTACAGGTGAATTCCAATTGTGAGCCCTTAACAGTGGCTGGTACTGTTGGAGCAGGTAGCAATGGTGGGTAGACTGGACAATAAGGTAGTGGGATTTCTGGTCCATCAGTCAACACTGGTCTGTCAGTCAGCTAGTCAGATTCTGGTGGGCATGTGGACTGGGCTATTTTGAGGGCTACCATAATTTTGCAATTGTCTCCCAGCAAGCTTTTAGCCAAGAGGGCCATGCCAACAGTCAATGCAAGGGAATTGGTCTTGGTGACCTGTCTCTTTTACTATAATTCTATATACTCTTTTAATGTTTTTCTAAGGATCCCTCTGGCGGCCATCCAATCCTGTAAGAGGGCCAATCTATTTCAGAGAATATACAGAGCTTTTTCTTAGACTGTTTGACACCATAACAATCTCCATTGAAACATTTGTCAAAGTTCATAAGCATTCAATCATGAGGGATATTCTTACTTTGGTTTCCACCCATTTCCTCCCCCAAAAGACAGCAAGTACGTAAAAATGAAGAAATGGAGCATATGGGAAACAGCTTCTTCATCGTCCTCCATCCATACTTCTCGTAGATATATTTCAGACACTTCTTATCAATTGGCAGGTTGGTACAAACCCCTCAACACAAACTAATCCTATGACAGGGTTGGAGCTGCCCTCAACTGTATGAAGTTGTTACTGGCTTAGATTAGGACTCAACAATCACTTCAACCCTTTGTTTGAGTCAGATCCCATCCACTAAATGTCCCATTCATACACAAGGCTGAGAAACCCATAGAAAGAGGAAAAGGGTTTTATATGTTAGTTTAGGTAAGGGAGAAGTCGGGATGTATAACTATACATTTTTCTTTGCAATTTGCAAAATTTTGCTTAGCAAAACCTCATTTTCAAAGGACAAATTGTTTCCAGGATACATATGACAAGCAGGGCTTGTTAACCAATAACTTCACAAAGAGAGGATGTGCGGGTAAGGTTGCAAATTGATTATCATCTTGCACTTACAGGAAATCAGCTTGTGGATATTTGGTTTCCTCACGTCCATATCTAGCAGGTTTGGAGTTTGCAGGTTGATTTTTTAAAAAGAAATAATTGAGCCGGGCTCGGAGGCTCAGCCTGTAATCCTGCGCCTTTGGGAGGCTGAGATGAGTGGATTGTCTGAGCCCGCAGGTTGGAGACCCGCCTGGGCAGCGAGACCTCATCTCTACAATAAATCAAAAAATCAGCAGGGCATGGTAGTGCATGCCTGTAATTCTGGCTACTTGGAAGGCTTAGGCAGAAGGACCGCCAGAGCCCAGCAGGTCGAGGCTGCAGTGGCCGGGAGCGGCCACTGCACTCCAGTCTGGGTGACAGAGTGAGACTCCAACTCAAAAAAAAAAAAAAAAGTAATAATTTTAACTGTTTTTAGTCCCTGTCTGCCACAAAGTCTTTTAAGATTGACATGACCACTTTCCAAAATAACTTTATAAACATTTGCATGTTTACAGTAGGTATGTTTTGTAACCTGACCAGGATGTGTGAGAACCCAACAAGTACAGGCCCAGCCCAGGCCATAAGTCTGTGTAGAGGAGGGTGGCCTCTCTTTCCCTGCACATGTTTTCTTGCTTGATGAACACATTGTTGTTCCTGGCTTCTCCTCCTCCTGTCCTCTCCTTCTTGACTCTCCTAGATAGGAAAAGAAGGTGTGAGATGAAGGCTGTGACTCTTCTGTCTTTGCAAATACACATTTAGAAGCCAAAGTAGTTTCCAAACCCAGAAAGGTCCTTGTTACCTCTTCTGAAAGAGGCAACTCATTAACCCTTCTGTCAAATCCTTGGAGGATTTGGGTCAGTGTGTGGTCTAAGACTGAGACAGATGATCCCAATCCTACACTCAAAGAACAAAAGCCCAATAACCTGACTTTGTGGAGTTTTCTTTCTGAAAAGAGGTAACTATAGAAATCTAGAAGAAACTTAGCTTATTCATAGCTTAATCTTTTTGCTTCAGCATAGCCAGAAAGCATTTAAACATTCTACTGCAGGCCAAGGAGCAACAGTATCCCACCCCCAGGCAAATTTCCATCAGATGCAAGACCAGGACAACGCAACCTTTCAATTCATGATTAGTCTAATAATCTGTAGTAAACTTTCAGGTTACTTGTTAAAGAAGGCCAAAACCAAAAATATGATAATAAGACCACCTTTGGTCAGGGAGTTTGCAGATTCCAAGTGTCCAACAAAGTCTCTTATGGAATGAACACCTCCCCTTGTCTCCTCCCACCTAGCCCACCACCTGAGGGCATGAGATGCTAATATACAGCTGCTTCAAGAGCTAAGACCCATGGGACTGCAATCAATATCAAAGACCCACAGCTCTGGACACTCCTTGAGGCCAAAATTCCCCTACACAAAACCCCTTAAACATACCCACTTCATGGTTCCTTGAGGTCACTCTTGCCTCTGAGTGCCAACCCCCTTTCCAATCTGTGAAAGGTGAATAATAAACCTTACTTCTTTTTACTTTTTTACTAGTTGCTTTGCAACCTTGCGTTATTCCCATGTACAAAAGAGCAAGCTATTATTTTTTACTTTTCAAAACCTTTAGACTATAACTTTGGCTAAATAATAATTTACAATAATTACTCTAATTCTGTGTTACAACATTATGCTTTTCAAAGGTTTAATACTTTAACTCTTTAAGTTCTAAATTTAGTCTCTCTGGGGTAAGAAAAAATCCTCAGGAATCACACCTACCTCACACCGTGCTCCTGAACTGCCTGCAAACTAGGCATAAGGGTTGCGAATACAACATAAGATGAATAACAAAATGACCTGGTCTTCACCCTCTAGTATATCAATCATTTAAAAAGTACATCAGAAGCCGGGCTCGGTGGCTCAGCCTGTAATCCCGCGCCTTTGGGAGGCTGAGGTGAGTGGATTGCCTGAGCCCGCGGGTTCGAGACCCGCCTGGGCAGCGAGACCTCATCTCTACAATAAAAAATCAAAAAATCAGCCGGGCGTGGTAGCGCATGCCTGTAATTCCGGCTACTTGGAAGGCTGAGGTGGAAGGATCGCCGGAGCCCAGCAGGTCGAGGTTGCGGTGGCCGGAAGCGGCCATTGCACTCCAGTCTGGGCGACAGAGTGAGACACCAACTCAAAAAAAAATAAAAATAAAAAAAAAAACAAAAAACAAAAAACAAAAAAATAAATAAATAAAAAGTACATCAGACCTGTTATAAAAACAAAAGGGACTGTTTTCTCTTTCCAATGTTTGCCTGTTTTAAATTCTCTTGTTCATTATTATTTCCTACAACTTAAGCTACAACCTAACTATATGTCTCTATGTTTTCAATTTTATCTTCTTCAGACTTTGTGAAAGTACCTGTAGTTCCTTGTTAAAGTCATTATTAACAAAACTCTATATAACTGTCTATAAATTCTTGTTTCAACCCAAAGAAGATTTAAAACAAGCTACAGGTACATCCACACATGGGCTAAGGAATACACTGGTGAAACAGTGGAAACTGCTTGGATTCCTGTAGTAGGCAGTGAGGCCACTGGCATAACTATAAAAGTATTTAAGCAGACATCAAAGTTTCAATATGTCATAACAGTGACTATAATGGCCTTTATTATAGTAGTGTGAGCCTTTGAAAAGTATTTTATATCAGCAATGTAAATATAAATTTCTCCCTCCTGAACTCCACTCTCTTGCTAATTCAAAATAGATAGCTACAGTTAGGTAGTGACAACTCTATGCCCACTGTTCAGCAGGAAGACGTTACAGAAGTCTGAACTCTGTCCCTAATCCCAAGCTGCAATTGAGAATATTTTTGAAATAGCAAGAGGTGGGGAAAAAAGGAGTTACCTGTAGAAACCTAGAAGAATATTAGCTTATTCTTTGTTTAGTCTTTTTGCCTCAGTATAACCATTAGAAAACATTTAGACATTCTACTGCAGGCCAGTTACCAGCTTATCCCACCCCTGGGTAAATCTCCATCAGATGCAAGACCAGGACAGCCCAATCTTTCAAATTGTGATGTAGCATGATAATCTGTAGTAAACTTTCAGCTTCCTTGTTAAGGCAGAGGGTCAAAGTCACAAAAATGATAAAACCACCTTTTGTCAAGAAGTTTGCAGATTGCAAATGTCTGACAAGTTCTCTTAGAGGAAAATCTCATACTCTTGTCTCCTCCCACTAAATTCTTAACTTGCCTAGTGAGATAGGTTTTTATTAATGCCTATAACTTTCTAATCTAACTCAGACATAACATCACTAAAGAGGTAAAGAAGAAAATTTTTAAAAATACTTTATAACCCTGCAAAGCCACATTTCTGATACATTTCCATCTGTATAGAATCTTCTTTCTTGGGATCCTTAGAGAACCCATATGTTTGCTATCCATATGCTCTCAAGGCTGCTACTTTTGAGGCTTCGTCTCCATATCAAAAAACTTCCTGAAATTCTGGCAAGATGGCAACAGGACAGCTTGGTCTGTGAGACCCTCCGTGAAAGTGGATACACATAAAGGCTCTAGATCTCTCCCAGGTACTGCAGTTACCATCATCCACAGCCTGCTCCTCACATGGAGTTGAGCCACAGCCCTTGCTCAAATATCACAGTGGTCTGGGCAGCTTCTGCAGCCATGATTGCTGCTGCTGCCCATCGCTCCACCCATGCCAGAGGTGACCCACGACTTCAGACCGTGAAGCCCCCACAAGCATGATCTACTGGGATCACCACTTCAACCACTGCCACCATCACATCGCACCTCCCACAACAACTCAATAAGAACTCCATGAAAGCCGGGCTCGGTGGCTCAGCCTGTAATCCCGCGCCTTTGGGAGGCTGAGGTGAGTGGATTGCCTGAGCCCGCGGGTTCGAGACCCGCCTGGGCAGCAAGACCTCATCTCTACAATAAATCAAAAAATCAGCCGGGCGTGGTAGCGCATGCCTGTAATTCCGGCTACTCGGAAGGCTGAGGCGGAAGGATCGCCGGAGCCCAGCAGGTGAGGCTGCGGTGGCCGGGAGCGGCCACTGCACTCCAGTCTGGGCGACAGAGTGAGACTCCAACTCAAAAAAAAAAAAAAGAACTCCATGATAGGGACGAACTCTCACATTTCAATAATTATTCTGAATGTGAATGGACTAAATGCACCACTGAAAAGACATAGAATGACAAAATGGATAAAATATCACCAGGCAACAATATACTGCCTTCAAGAGACCCATCTCACTAGAAAGGACATACACAGATTCAAAGTAAGAGGATGGCAAACAAATTTTCAGGCGAATGGAACACAAAAGAAAGGAGGAGTCGCGATCCTAATTTCAGACAAAATACCATTTAAGCTATCAAAAATTAAAAAAGATACAGAGGGCCACTACATAATGATAAAAGGTTCATTCCATCAACAAGAAATATCTATCCTAAACATATATGCACCCAACATAGGTGCGCCAGCATTCATAAAGCAACTTCTAGGAAAACTAAAGAAAGGCATTGATTCAAACACTAACTGGTGACTTTAATACACCACTCACAACCTTAGACAGATCATCAGGACAAAAAATCAGCAAGGAGATCTGGAACCTCAATGAGACTCTGGACCAAATGGACTTAATTGATACCTATAGAACACTCCATCCAAAGACCACAGAATACACATTCTACTCACCACCACATGGAACATATTCTAAGATCAACCACATAATTGGACACAAATCAAGTATAAGCAAATTTAAAAGGACTGAAATTCTACCATGCACCTTCTCGGACCACAGTGGAATAAAAATAAACATTGACACCAACAAAGTCCCTCCAAAACCCACAAAGACATGGACACTAAACAGCATGATGCTAAATAACTCCTGGATCAATGATGACATCAAAACAGAGATCAAAAGATACCTGGAAACAAATGAAAATGAAGAAACATCTTACCAAAATCTCTGGGATGCCTTAAAAGCTGTAATAAGAGGGGAATTTTTATCCCTACAAACACACATGAGGAAAATGGAAGGAACAGAAATTAACAACCTAACAAGCCACCTAAAGAAGCTGGAAAAGCAAGACCACAAAAATCCTAATTTCAGCAGAAGAATCCAGATCACCAAAATAAAAGCCCAAATCCAGGACATAGAAGACAAAAAGATTACAGAAAAAGTCAATGAAACAAAAAGCTGGTTCTTCGAAAGAAAAAACAATATCAATGGTCCCCTAGCTAGACTGACCAAGAAAAAATGAGGAAAAAACCAAATAAGCACAATCAGAAACACAAAAGGTGAAGTCACATCTGACCCTGAAGAAATACAAAAGATCATTAGAGACTAGTACGTACACTTGTATGGAAACAAACTTGAAAACCTTAAGGAAATGGAGGACTTTCTGACATCACACAACCTACCTAAGTGGACCTTATACATCTATCGTAATACTATAAGTAAAGGATTGACAGTGGTGGGAATCTCGTGGGTGTCAGGGAGGGCAGGGGTGGTGGAATTAATGGTAGTCAATATCTTCCTGGGGACAGGGGGGCACCTCTTATCCACAAGGGTGCCTGAACGATGCAAATTTGTATACCTAACCCTTAACTGTACCCCACAGTTTTAAAATAAAAAATATGTTTAAAAAAAAAAGAAATTTTCTCTCAATGCCCCTCATCTCAACGTGGATTTTCTGTATTGGTTTCACAATTCCTTGGAGGGAGCAATTCTTTGAATTCACCTATGGCTTACAATCCCCCAGTTGTAGGTATCTCACCTTCTGGGACCTAAGTGTAAGCATCATATATGTTGGTTTATACTTTCTTGTGACTTTTGTCTTCCTAAGAGATATATGTAAAACCAAGTTGCAATTCAACCACTACCTGGGGCCCCATTCTTAGGGCCTCCTGGATACTGTTATGGGGCTAGGTCACTGACATTTGGCCCGGAATAAAACTTCTTAAATCTTTCACAGTGTTTGCCATCTTTTACCAACATAATTTAAGTGGTATAAGGGCAGTTTTGTTACATGGCTGTATTGTGAGGTCAGGATTTGTAGTGTAAGCATCATCTGAAAATAATAAATTATACTAATTAAGTAGTTTCTTATCATTCACTCTTTCCCCACCACCCACGCTTCCAAGTTTCCAGTGTTTATTATTCTATTCCTGACAACCATGTGTACACACTATTTACTTCCTTTTGGCAAGTGAAATCATGCAGTATTTGGTTTTCTGTGTCTCAAAAAATAGAATAGGCTCCAGTTCCATCCATTTTGGTGTAAAAAACGCGATTTCATTATTTTAATGGCTGAGTAGAAGTTCCATTGTGTACACCTGGTTCCTCTGATTGGTGTTTCCGAGCATTCCTTGCAACCTAGCCCACTCCTGCCTCCCTGCTGGGTGGACAGTATCCTGGCTCACACTGTTGTCCTCTTACTGTGTCTCTTACATGGTCATATTTGACTACTTCTGCAATCATGGAGTACAGCTACATAGAGATCTGAAGATGGAAGGAAGACTTTTGAGACATGGGTATGGTTTTTTCCACAAAGTACATTTCTGCATGTTCTAAAGATCTTTCCGTGGGGTCTAGCAGATACAGCATTAGCTGTGAATACAGTTTGTGATGAAATATCCAAAACCACGGAAGGTGAGAGTGAGGGTCTTAAAGGGCAACTCCATTCATGATCCTGATTCTGCAACTGCACCAAGGACAGAACACCTGGGACTGGGAGCACCTCAGTGAACCTTAGGTTCAGATGCAACATTCTATAACTTCATGTCTGAATCCCTGAGACTCTCACACCTGGAAGTTTACAAAAGGAAGAGGAAGAACAACAAATGTGTCGGAGTTTTACAAATAAGAACCACCACCCAAGAAAAAGAAGTTGAGCATGAAATGTGAGTTTTAATAATGTGTGCAGTGGTTTCATTTGTCTAAGTGGCAATTTCCATGTGGAAAGTGTCTTCATGAATAAACATGAAAGTGTGGGTGAGGGAAGTTACCTGTCTCTGGGGCTTTCCCTGAGGAAAGCATGCTGACTATGACCTTGGGAAGACTCATCTTCTCCATAGAGTCGGCTTCACCTAGCTTAAGTGCCTCTTCCTCAGCGGCAGGGGATGTTTTGGAGAAGCTCTTCTGGAAACCCACTGTGACCAGGGATCAAGAATGACCTTGGAAGTATGTCCATGTGCCTCTACTTCTGGTAATGCATATTGAAAGGGTGAAATTCCAAAATGGGATCACTTTCTCCATTGCAGGCAGGTAGTTGGATATTGACTTAGATTTTGTTTTGATACAACTACCAGTTAGTGGTATAGCATAGTAAATAAGAGTTTATTATGTAATTGTCTCTGCTATCTCTCTTTCTTTGAAGTAAGCTTAATTAATTTTACTCTCCAGTGTGACCAATGAGTAAAACAGTAACCTTCCCCAGTAGTGGGTATTGGGATTTCATAATTAACATCTTGCTCCAAGAATTACTTTCTAGCTTTCTTGCATGACAAACCTATGGGACACCAAGATAAAAGAAATGAGCTGTTATAATGACGTCTGCCCTCCTACAATATTCCCATGAACAACACCAGCTAAAACCCTTTCTGTTCCCTAAATCCAAGGACATTAGAAGCTTAATATTTTTGCCTGGAAACTTTGTTTTACAGACCCTGGACTACTCTCCCTGCCTAGGTAAACAACTATCTGGCTGCTGCCATTATGAACAGCAAATTGTTATAACTACAAAATTCCTCCACTTTGTTACATTTTACATGAATGTTCCTGTTTTCAACCTTCTCTAGGAAACCTAATAAGCAGTCAGCTTTTATCAGTGCTCTCTCCCCTCTTCAATCTTGAGGAGGTGAATCCACACTTTTCCTCTAATTTACCTTCTAAATAAACTTTTTCTAACCTCCTACTTATGCAATTCTTTGCATCTTTCACAAAGCACTGGATTGCCCAACCCCACCTCCGCTGGTCTAACCTAACACATATGCATAAGAAATATCTACCATACACCCAGGATTATCTAAGTTGTTGGGTGCCCATTTGATTCTACTTCTCTATTTGTTAGCTAATTTTTAAATTTTTGAATATGTGACAGATTCAAGAAAACAACTAGGTGTCACAGCCACATTAAATTTAGACAAAGCAAGTGTCAACACTTGGTCCAGTGCAAATGTCCACAATTTTAAACTGCTATCCTGGCTCACTTGACTTGGGTAATTCATCTCCATTTAAAACAGCACCACCAGCAATATAATCAAAGATTGTTATGTCAATGAAAAAAATAAGGCATTTCAGCTCAGATGGTAATGATTTCCAGCGTTTTTCAAGTGGCTGACAACCGGCTGATTGTTCTTATGCCCTGTATTCACGTGAGTGTCTGCAAGAACATACTGGATCTATAGGTCTGACATTCAGGAAGCACACTGAGTAATGAAAATTCTACTCAGTGCTATAAGAAGTTCATGAAATCTCAGCTCACTGGCACACCAAATTAACAATCTGGTCTTGGTGAGAAGACTATGTCATAGAATTATCTGTTTCTTGTTTTCTAAGTCATCAGCATTAAATGTCAGGACTGGAAAAACAGTTTCCATGAATTTGGAGAAGAACGTTTGTGATTCTTGGTAGGAGAACTTTACAGAGAAAGGTCTGAAGGAAAAATAGTTCACTATGAACAGAGAGAAGCAAAAGGGAAAATTCACCATAAACTAAAGAGCTGGCCTTCTGAAACTCTGTGTCACGAGTCTTGGTATTGTAGCCTAGGTAATGTAAGGAAGTGGTTTTGGAGAGCACAGCATAGGTCCATCATGCCTCATTTTGTAATCCAAAGTCACTTATCCAGGTTTGAGTTACTTGTTACAGCAACAGCTGAACTTCTTGGTCACAATGTTTGTCTTAGTTCATGTTGTATTGCCATAACAAAATACAACAGATGGGGCAATTTACAAAGAAAGAAATATATTACCTACAGTTCTGGAAACCCGGGGGTCTGATATCAAGGTGTCAGAGCCTGGCAGCAGCCTTCTTGCTGTGTCATCACAGGGCAGAAGGCAAAAGAGCAAGAGCACATACATGAAAACCAGACAGGAGGCCAGACTCATTGTCTTATCCAGATCCCAATCCGATGATAACTCTCACAGAGGTCTTGGAAGAGTGGAACTCATGACTTCATTTCATGGAGAATGTGGGGGATGATGATGTTGATAGAATACTGAGGTTTGAAAACTGCCTGCAGTGGAGACCACCGGGAACCAGCCAGAAATGGACAACACAGAACAGGAACAGTGAAGAAATACAATCTAAACAGACATAATGTGTAAGACGTTTAAGCCAGTGACCAAAAATAAAAGTCCATGATCAAATAGTTCACACAATTGACTTTTGCCAAATATTTAATGAAACAATGCTAACCCTTCTCTAACTCTTTCAAAAATATATGAGGTGCCAAACTTCCAGACACTTTTTGTGACATTATATTACCACAAGTAACAGACAAAGTCATCACAAAAAAGCAGCAAGTTGGTAGTTCCAATAGACAAATGGAAAAAATCACCCCACAAATAATAGCAAGCAAAATTTAACAGCATATTAAAAGAATCACACACCACAGAAGATTTTGCTTTGTTTTTGAGATGCACAGATGATTCAACATATTCAAATCCATCAAAGCGATATACAAAATGTATAGAATTAAGGATAAAAATTATAATAAAAAAGATACAGGAAGAAATGAACAAAATTTAAGGTCTTGTGTTTAACTGGACCTATGCAGGAATGTAGATGAAAATACTACAATTTCAGATTTAAAGTTTAATACAAAAATAGAATAATAAAAAACAGGCAGTTGCTGACCTAATATATCTATATAGAACAAAGAAATATAATAGAGAAATATCAAATGAACCAATATGTTTACAGACAACATATTTCAACAGGATCATCAAGAATAGACAATGGCTATATAAGAGTCTCCTCCATCCTCAAAAGGGCTTTAGGCTGAGGTGAGTGGATTGCCTGACCCTGGGTTCGAGATCAGCGAGACCTCATCTCTACAATAAATAAAAAATCAGCGGTGGTAGCGCATGCCTGTAATTCGCTCTAAGGCTGAGGCGGAAGGATCGCCGACCAGCAGGTCGAGGGTAAGCACGTGCACTCTCATTCTAGGGACAAAAAGTGAGACTCCAACTCAAAAAAAAAAAAAAGCAGAATCAACAACACCAGCCATGACAAAGTGGAACTACATGACATGGAAAACCTTCTACACAGCAAAGAAGCAGTTGTGTCCTACAGAAGAGAGGAACACATTTACACAACATATAGCTGAAAAAAGTTAATATACAAAATATACAACTCATAAGCAAAATTGTAAAGAGATTGCAAAATGGAGAAAAAACATAATAGAAATGTTGCTTAGAAAAGAGATACAAATGACTAATAGACATGAGAACAGGTGGGTCAACATCACTAATCATCAAAAATACACAAATAAATATCCCACTAAATTTAACTTTACAACGATTAGAATGACTACTGTTTAAAAACAGGTTGTTGAGTGTTTGTAGAAGAGAGAACCCTTGAACTATTTGATGTTTGTGGAAATGTAAAATGGTACAGCTTTTATAGTAAGCAGCATGGCATGTACTTACGAAATTAAATGTAGGACTATAGTATGAATGTCGATTCCTATGTTAGGGTATTTATTCATAAGAATATAAATCAAGACCACAAAGAGGTATTTTCACTCCACTTTGTATCACAGTATTCTCAGTGCCCAAAATGTGTAGGCAGCTTAAATATCAATTGATCATTGAATGGATAAATAATTATGGTAGGCACATAAAATACAATATTATTCAGCCTTAACATTAAAGTCATCCTGCTATATGGGACCACAAATGTGAAACTTAAGGACATTATTGTCACATTAAAAAAAAAAAAAGCTTCACAGAAGTACAAATACTGCACAATTCAACTGATATGGGATATCTAAAATATCCAAACTCAATAAAGTAGCAACTATGGTGATGGTTACCAGGTCCAGGGTAGAGGGAAATGTGGACTTTCTGTTCAGTGAATAAAAAGTTTCAGTTATGCTAGTTGAGTATGGTCTAGATATCTACTGTGCAAAACTGCACCTATAGTTAATAATGCTTACAAATTTAAAAATTAAATGTGATAAAATAAAAGATTTTATGTTTAATGTTCTTCTCCATGGGTAAAATTCAGCTTTGTCAGTAATTTGAAAAGTTATATTTAGTAAACATTCAGTTAATCATTAATCTAGGCTGAGTGGACAATTTATAAATGTTATTAAATATGGTCGGTACTTTTATCTCAGTCAAATAGATTGTTATTGATTACATGTTTGGACCTAATTTTCTAGGTTAGGTACATTGCTATTGGTAACCTGTTTGGACCTAATTCTAGATTGTCATTGATAACATGGTTAGACTTGGTTCAGTCAGAGTAAAACTGAGGATCATGCAAAATGCTATGGAAGATTCAGCATTGGCTGAGATTTCCAGACTCCACTAGCTGGTGACTGGCCCTATGATCATTTGACATGTCTAGTCATCCCCCAAAACTGCCATCACTGAACAGTCACAGAGAATTTTTG
>JAPVLO010002141.1:0-41764 GCA_027257055.1 Cephalopachus bancanus
AAGCCATGTAACCTTCACTTTTTATATTCTTTAAAAATGCATAACTCAGATGGATGCAGTGGTTAACGCCTATAACCCCGCATTTTGGGGAGGTGAGGAAAGGGGGATTGTCTGAGCCTACAGGTTCAAGACCACCGGGGCAACTCAGCAAGACCTCATCTCTACAAAAAACCCAAAAAATTAGCCGGGTGTGGTGGTGCATGCCCGTGGTTCCAGCTACTTGGAAGGCTGAGGCAGAAGGATAACCTGAGCCCAGCAGGTCAAGGCTGCGGTGGCCATGAGCGTGCCACTGTACTCCAGCCTGGGTGACAGAGTGAGACTCCAACTCAAAAAAAAAGAATAACTCCAAATTATTCAAATTAAAAAAAAAAACGGGGAGGGGGGATCAGTTTCTTAGAATGACTTTTTTATATTTGTATATTCTCATTAGTAAGAAAGAGGAGCAGATTGTGGGTTGATGGAATGCCAAAATCATATGGCTTAAGCTGCTATAGTTCTACAGTATGAAAATAAAACCATTTCATCCTATATACCTACACTCATACACATTTTAAACCCTACCTCAGACTTAGCAGAGACCTTACCTCTGGCTGTTTGTTATCTGGTTGTTCTTCATAGGAACATTGAAGTCCACTCTAAAAAAAAAAAGAAAGGAAAAAAGTTTCAGGGTCATGATCAACTTATTCTTCCCTAAAAGATTAGGAGAAGCACGTTTAATGAACCAGTTAAATAAGTTGGAAGTTCAAATCTCACCTTAAAAACAATCAGTAGCATTAAGTCAAGACAGTGGTTGGTCATGGGGAGCTGGGATAGGACACCAGAGGGGAGTTCTGGGGTTCTGGTGATGTTGTATTTCTTGACATGAGTGATTGCACAAATGTGTTCTTTTTGTGGCTAGTCCTTGAGCTTATGATTTGTGTCCTTTTAGGTACATATTTCATACTTTAAAAAGATTTTTTTAAAATAAGCCCTAAGCCGGGCTCAGTGGCTCAGCTTGTAATCCTGCGCCTTTGGGAGGCTGAGGTGAGTGGATTGCCTGAGCCCGCGAGTTCGAGACCTGCCTGGGCAGCGAGACCTCATCTCTACAATAAATCAAAAAATCACCGGGGGTGGTAGCGCTGCCCGTAATTCCGTCTACTTGGAAGGCTGAGGCGGAAGGATCGCCGGAGCCCAGCAGGTCAAAGGGTGCGGTGGCCGGGAGTGGCCACTGCACTCCAGTCTGGGCGACAGAGTGAGACTCCCAAATCAAAAAAAAATTTAATAATAATAAGCCCTAATTTAAATCAGATGAACTAGCCCTGAAAACCTGGAAAGCTAAAGCCAGTCCTATCTAAAAAGATTTCTATCTGGTCCTGGCATGACAGTATCTGAGTAGCAGCTGAAGGAGTGAAAATAAATAAGGACTGTATCTAGATTCTGATTTCTCTGATACTATTTCTGGGTTCTTATAATTTTTTTATTTTTTCATAAGAAAAAATTGCATGCCACAACACTGGATTTTTTTTTTTTTGTAGAGATGAGGTCTCACTATGTTGCCCAGGCTGGCCTTCAACTCCTAGACTCAAGCAATCCTCTCGCCTCAGCCTCCCACAGTGCTGGGATTACAGGTGTGTGCCACTAGGGCCCAGCCCAGAAGCACAAATTTTAAGTGACAGTACTGCTCTTACTTTTGACTAGATTGTAACATAAAGTTTTTGCTTTAAATTTCAAAAGAAGGGTTTGAACTAGCAAGGTGCTTTCCAATGATCTAGACCAGTGCTGTCGCATAGAAATATAATGTGAGCCATATTTTATTTAATCTAGTTAAGTCTAAAATAATCATTTCCTTGGGAAATGGATCTTTTTTCAAAAGAAAAAAAAATACACTTCAAAAATAAAACACATCAAAAGAATATCATTCTTTTTGGAGAAAGCCTAGGGTCTTAAGTCTGGAAAGAAAACCCAATGTCTAGTACCAGGTACATAAGGTAGCCTTTAAGTATCACAGGCAATATAAATGAGATAGCCTCTTTGACAAAGCCTGAGAGGAGAAGGTAGGAAATGTGCCCCCGCCCACCGGACAAACCAGCAATTAGAAAGGAAGTGATTAAAGTAGCACAAGCAAATAATTAACAATAGTCTCCTTTCTTACACAACAGATTACTGCTTTACCATTTTTAAGAACCAATTCTCAATTTCTTAGAACCTCAACCTATTTCAATGTGACTGAAAACAACTACTTTTTTTTTTTTTTGAGTTGGAGTCTCACTCTGTCGCCCAGACTGGAGTGCAGTGGCCGCTCCCAGCCACTGCAGCCTCGACCTGCTGGGCTCCGGCGTTCCTTCTGTCTCAGCCTTCTGAGTAGCCGGAATTACAGGCATGCGCTACCACGCCCGGCTGATTTTTTGATTTATTGTAGAGATGAGGTCTCCCTGCCCAGGCAGGTCTCGAACCCGTTGGCTCAGGCAATCCACTCACCTCAGCCTCCCAAAGGCGCGGGATTACAGGCTGAGCCACCGAACCCAGCTGAAAACAACTACTTTTAAGTGACTTTTTTCCTCATCCGTAGAATGGGGATGATGGCATCTACTTCATAGTTACTGAGAATTAAATCAGTTAGCAATTTGTAAAGTGCTTAGAAGAGTACCTGGCACACACCAAGTGCCATAGAAGTGTTAGTTTTTATTATATGTTAATGCTTCTGGAAATGAAAATGTAATTCTGTGCAGAGCAGCCATTACTAAAAATAGCTAGCATTACTTGCAAAGGGACTGTAAGTATGACCTAGTTGAGAAAACTCCTGCTGTCTTTGATCATAAACCTCTTTTTCCTCAGCCTTTTTCGGTACCCCTTACTCTCTAAGCTTTAGGCCTAATAGACAATTACAAAATCCTACAGACCTAATGAGAAGATCACCAATCCTATATTCCCTAGGCTTGAGAGTCAATCTACCTCAATGAAGAGTAGCCTTTTCAAAGGTGGACTGAGGAAAATAATTCTACATTAAAACATTTTAAAGAAAGTCTTCAAAATTAAAGGCAGTACACCTCTGAAGAAAGAAATATACTCTTTGTTTCAGGCCACTTAATTCTGATTCCAAGCATCTTTTTAAATATATCTTGAACAGGAGCTTGCCAGTCTGAAAGTGCATTCCAAAGTTAGAGTATCCCATTACCATGGGCCATTTTCCCTCACGCAACCTCCCAGAAGGCACATGCTCAAAAGGACTAATGGCAAAAGGATAAGCACATGCCACATTTTGTAGTGCCGCCTCCTACCCTCAGACCCTTACAGGAAGAAACCTCTTTGGGTAGAGACATTTAAGAATCTGAGCCGGGCTCAGTGGCTCAGCCTGTAATCCCGCACCTTTGGGAGGCTGAGGTGAGTGGATTGCCTAAGCCCGCAGGTTCGAGACCCGCCTGGGCAGCGAGACCTCATCTCTACAATAAATCAAAAAATCAGCTGGGTGTGGTAGCGCATGCCTGTAATTCCAGCTACTTGGAAGGCTGAGGCGGAAGGATTGCCGGAGCCCGGGAGGTGAGGCTGCGGTGGCCGGAAGCGGCCACTGCACTCCAGTCTGGGCAACCGAGTGAGACTCCAACTAAAAAAAAAAAAAAATCTGCCTCATCTATGCAAGCTGCCATGATATCAGCTTACTGATAAAAATTGGATTTATTCTCTCTCCCCCTATATTACCTCCCCTCACCTCCTACAACAGCTCTGCTTTTAGCTTCTCTGAGGACTCCAAATCAGAAACTGCTCTTGCCAATACATTCTACTTGTTCCATTTTATGTAATATCTGCACCCCTTTTTTCCCATTTCGCCCACGTACTCCCAAGCTTTGCCTCAGGCATACAGTTATTACTATACATCCATTCAAATGAAAAATGACTAAAATAAAAAATAATGACATCCCAAATGCTGGTAAGAACGCAGAGAGACTGATCAATCATACATTGTCAGTAGAAACGTAAAATGATACAGTCACTTTGGAAAACAGTGTGGGGCTTCTCAAAAGTATGGCCCAACAATTCCACTCCTAGGTGTTTACATGAAAAATGAGGTATGTCCATACCAAGACTTGTACACAAATGTTCATAGCAGCTTTATTTGTAATAGCCCAAAACTGGAAACAACCTAAATGTCCTTCAATGGGTGGACAGTTAAACAAACTATGATCCAACCATACTACTCAGCATTACAAAGGAATGAACAGTTGATACATGTGACAACTTGCATAAATCTTGAGGACATCATACTGAAAGAAAAAACTTAATCCCAAAGGTTCCATGCAGTGTGATTCAGTTTATATTTTTGAAGTGACAAAAGTTTAGAAACAGTGGACAGATCAGTAATTACTAAGAGTTAGTTAGGAATGAGGGAGGAAGGGTGTGACTATAAAGGATAGCATGAGGAAGATTAAACAGTTCTGTGTTTTGACTGTGGTGGTGGTTGCACAAATCTACATGTGATGAAATGGCACACACACTTTATACCAACGTCAATTTCCTACTTTTGACACTGTACTATTAAGTAAGATGCATCCATGGAGGAAACTGGACGAATACAAGATTTCTTTACTATCTTTGCAATGTCCTGTGAATCTACAATTATTTTTAAATAAAACATTTTAAAATATTAACTTAGCTGGAAAAAGAATACCAAGTGTCTGTCACTTGAAATATCAGATTCCAGGCCCACTTACATTAAAAACTCTCAAAGGAATCAGGTCCATTATTGCTTCACCATCCATGACTGGAAAACTGAGGTATTATGGTTGTCTTCAAGACTTTTTTCTCTGATCTCAGTTTTTCCTGTTTCTCATTACACTACATCAAAGCTGTTGCTTAACAAGTTACAACAGACGGGCTGGGTGTGGTGGTTCATGCTTATAATCCCAGCACTTTGGGAGGCTGAGGTGAGAACCCTTGTTGGAGACCAGCCTGGGTAGCTTGGTAAGACCTCATCTCTACAATAAAAATAAAAATATCAGCCAGGTGTGGTGGTGCAACCTGTAGTTCCAGCTACTTGGAAGGCTGAAGTGGAAGGATAGCCTGAGCCCAGCAAGTGGAGGCTGCGGTGGCCGTGAGCGTGTCGTCCAGCCTGGGCAACAGAGTGAAACTCTGACTCAAAAAAAAAAGTTACAACAGTTGGAAAAACCAATGAGGTTTAAAAAATATAGGAGGGAACAAGCAAAAGGGTAGTGCTTTACAAACAGGCAAAAGACTGGCAACCTATGAGAGAAAGAAAATGACATTGTAAAATAAGCAGGAAGTTTATTCAAAGAGGCTGTAAAGTACACTGGAGTCCAACAAAACTAAGTTGGAACCTGGTATTCTGGCTATCTAAAATTCACTTAACAAATCAATTTCCCTCAGCAACTCAAACCAGAAGCAAATATGAGTTCATTTCTGCAGGACACAGAGAGGGGGTAAACGAAGCAGTCGCTACTCAGGAAGCCCCACTTCTGAAACTACCAGCAACGACCACATAAAGGCTTTGAAACAAAAAAGAATTGAGCTGACATCACAAGGCTATCAGGCTCCTCAAAAAAAAAGTAGGCCTACAATGTCTGTTAAAGTTACCAGCCTAAAGAAATATAATTTATCTGCATTACAAAGGCCTAAGGCATTTGGGGAAATGTGGGCACCAGCTACTTCTCATGGACAGAATTATTGGGTTCTTCTGTCCATCTTCATGGCAAGGCAAAGAAGGCCACCCTTCTAAAACTAATACTGATCAAAATAAAATGAGAGAATGTAAGAGCTACATGTACTTTTAGGGTCCCCATACAGTTCCCTAACTCATAAGTCCCTCATGTGTTTAAAGTTAGGGTAAAGTGAGTCCCCTTACTACTTTATGTCTGTTAGATCCAAAAGATGTCCTTGCTTGAACCGGACCAAATAGGGAAAGGGGCTGGATCACACCATCCACATGCCTGCCCATCAATCACTTCCTAAAAAGGTCAAGACTGCACAAGGCAATCAATTAAATCCCTTAATGGCCCCCCTAGGTCAGTCAGAGGTGAGAGAAAAATCAAATAAAAACACCACTCTTGGATCCTGTCAAGGTATACGACATCAAGTCCACCAGTTACATACTTAACCATCCTTCTGCACTTTGCTGCTGGATGCACAAACATACCAACATACCAACATTACAAAAAGGATAATGTTCTACTAGTAATTCTGGCAGATAAGGGATAAGCCATGTTGGAAAGTGGCCAGGTATTCACATGTGCAGAGTAAGAGATCCCAAGGTGCATGGGAAACCTTCCGGTTCTAGTATTTTGCTTCTCCTAGCCACATGTGGAGATGAGGCTGAAGGACAAGAAGTATGAGCGGACACACCCTTTTCTACTATTACCCAGCATGTCTCATAATCCTGATGCTAACCCCGTGGCGTAGAGTGTAACAACAGGACACGGCAGGGCAACAGAGTCCTGTTACATAAGCTCTGCAGGGTCTCCTCCAGTGCGCCCTGCACTACTCTCCCACTACAATTCTTTTAAGAGGTTCTACTCCTAAACATTTAAATAACTATACTCTGGGAAAGATATCCTTTTATGCGGGGACTTTTGAAATGTGAGCCGTTTCTCATTCGCTGGCATGGTCTAGGGCAGTGGGGGAAGGGAAATCAATAAAATGACCTTTCAAAGTCCCTTCCTTGGAACCTAGAGATTTGCTGTTTAAGTATTAAGTCCCACCTCACAGACTGGGCCCAGGAGGAGAGAGAATTCCATTTCATCATAGGAAGGCGGCCATAACGGGTCTTGACAATCTAGGCCCTTTCTCAGTGAAATCCACTCCCAAAGGATGACTTTAGCCGCTTTCTGGGATGGGGGAAATGCAGTTAGAAACCATCCAATTCATGCACAGGCTCAGTTACAACGGAGCCTGGTCTCACCCTGCAAGCCTAGGACCCCTAGGGCCCAGTCAAAGGCTAAAAGCAACTTTGGGCAGATGGGAAAGCCAAGTCGGCTAGCGCCAGAGATGCTGCGGCAAAGCCCCGAGAGCGCGCGGGCAGGCATGTAGAATTACCTCATAATGACCCGCTTCCCCTTCACGTCCAGCTTGTCCAGAGTCAGCTTGCTAGAAAGAGACATTTTGGCAACACAGCGAGGACAAGACAGGAGACTCAGAGAGCTACGAAGTAAACGACCGACGTGCGCTGGAGACGCGTGCAGAATGCAGAGGACTGCCGGGGCCCAGACCGCGTCGCACCGCCCCTCTATGTCCCGCCCCTTCCCGGCAGCTGCTCCTGACACGCCGAGCAGAGCTGCCGCTATTGGCCACAGCCCTACGTGGCCCGCGCGCTGCCATTGCTCCCAGGCGCTGTCCATCTGCAAGGACTGGTGAGACGTGCGGCTTCCAGGTGTCACGTCCTGCACGCCTCGAGTTGCCGGGAACCCTCCAGACTAGGGGCGGAGCAGGAGGCGGTGCCACCGGCCCGCAAGTGGAGCTAGAAGGGAGCGGGGTGGGGCTGCGAACAGACGTGGAGAAGTGTGTGAGGCCCAAGGCTGTCAGCGCTTTCCCCCAAGCCGCGCCCAGAGCAGGGCTGCGCAAGTACCTGGCTGCCTTGGGAAGAGCGCTAGCCCCCACCGTTTGGAATTCGTGGCAACTCTACCAGGATCAATGCAAAAACCACACGTCCTTTTGGAAACTCCTGGTTTCCCGGCTCCCCCAATGGAATTCTGCTGCTTAAGACTTCATAATCGGCTAGGCGCGATGGCTCACGCCTGTAATCCCAGCACTTTAGGAGGCAGCGTTGAGACGATAGCCAGCCCAGGAGTTGGAGACCAACCTGAGCAACATGAGACCTCTCTACAAAAAACTCAAAAAATTAGCTGGACGTAGAGGTGCGTGTCTGTAGTCCCAGCTACTCGGAAGACAGAGGCAGAAGGATCGCCTGAGCCCAGCAGGTCTAGGCTGTGGTAGCAGTGATTGTGACCCTGCACTCTAGCCTGAACAACAGAGTGAGACTCGACTAAAAAAAATAATAATTAAAACCACTCAGAAGTAGGAAATGAGCCGGGCTGGGTGGCTCAGCCTTAGTCCCGCACCTTGGGAGGCCGAGGTGAGTGGATTGCCTGAGACCGAGGGTTCGAGACCCGCCTGGGCAACTTGGCAAGACCTCATCTCTACAATAAATCAAAAAATCAAGTCAGGCTCGGTGGCTCAGCCTGTAATCCCGCGCCTCTGGGAGGCTGAGGTGAGTGGATTGCCTGAGCCCGCGGGTTCAAGACCCGCCTTGGCAGCGAGACCTCGTCTCTACAATAAATTAAAAAATCAGCCAGGCGTGGTAGGCTGAGGCGGAAGGATCGCCAGAACCCAGCAGGTCGAGGCTGTGGTGGCCGGAAACGGCCACTGCACTCCAGTCTGGGCGACAGAGTGAGACTCCAACTCAAAAAAAAAAAAAAGTGCAGTGTAAATTGTTCTAGTTACTGCACGATTTATGCTAATGGAAACATGTATAGTATTTTCATATATTAACCAATTTAATGTTCACAAAACTCAGAAGTGGGTGCTGTCATCCTCGTTTTGCAGATGAAGTAACTGATGCACAAAGTTTAGTGACTTGCTTAGGGTTTTAGAGCTTGTAAACGGTGGATTCAAACCTAGGCAGTCTGAATCCAGAGTCCATACATGTAACTACTATATTATAGTTGCCACAGCTAGGAACTAAGTATTCAGTGTTCCAATAGGCTTACAGAGTTAGCTGGAATTAAGTAATTTGTGTCATAAACTAAAAATTTCCCACATATGGCACTCAAGGTCCAGGTAAGATGTAGGAAAATAGTAACTCATAGTGCATTGATATTAAGACACAAATATGCCTGATAATGAGACACAAATTTGAAGGTATAGGATAAACATCCATTTCTTTCCATCTTGTTAGTGCATATTATGAAAAACCTCATTGAAAAATAACTCCTTGGAGTTACTTCCATATGAGTCCACATTTGCAGCCTAATTGATACAGAGACCGGCTAATGTCTGTGCATATTGCCACAGCCCCTAGAGAAGGGCATGGCAAGGGTTCAAGCATTCCTACACATTCCTGAGCTCATAGCTAAGATTTCCCTTATCTCCTATGCATTCCCAGTAAGTAGCTTCAGGGGATCCTTGACTTCACTGTAAACTACACCCAATCAACTGAAAGATGCAAATCCCCATTTACTCCCTTTTTCTGAGTGGTCATAAGTTTGAATAATATAGCATCAATGTAATTCTAAACTTTGTGATTTGTAAAACTTTTGCATGATGCATGATGTCTTAGGCCTTGTAAACTCCCTTTACGGCAAGCCTGATTAACGCTTCTGCTGGGCCCTACTGATAAAAGCTATGAGATACCTCTGATACCTGGAACCAGGAAGTCTGGACTGAAAAATGTCACTATTGGCTCTATACAATGCTCTGCTGGTGACATAGCTAATGTATAGGAACTAACAACTCTGGACTTATAAAAGTGAACTGTAAAAGCCTGGATAGTGAGCAGAATCATTTTAGAAAGACCTGGAGTCTGGCTCTGCTCCCTGGATTCAAACTCAGAAATAAACTTCTTTCTACCAGTTCCCTATCCCTTTGATTTATTGGTGTCTAGGGACAGCAGCCAAGAGTTACTCAGACCCTAATATGATGTGCCTCCTGGTCTTCCTGTAATCAGTTTTGGGTATGTTTAACACTTATTTCATTCCACCTGGGTTACTGTGGTACTAGAAAGCAATTATTTTTCTGATAAGATAGAATTGTAAGAAAGGACATCATCGGGGAACTAAAACAAGCATACTATCTGACAACCTGAACTTAACACTATTTCCCAATTATTGAGCACTTACTGTTCCACACTCTGCTGAGGTCTGAAGATGCATGACTCATTTACTCACACAATAGCTTTGTGAAGTAGGTATTATTATTAATCTCTATTGTGCAGATGAGAACACCGAAGCTCAGAAAGATCAGGAAGCTTTATCCACTACAGATCTGAAGTAGCAGCAAGGATGCCATGATCCTAAGGTGGGAAGGAGCCTGTCACAACACAAAAAGTTCAGGGAAGGTAAAGAAATCTCAAATTATGTTGGTGAAGCAAGATAAACAGGGACCAGATCCTTTGGACCTTATAGCTACTTTAAATATGTGATGTTTATCTTAAGAGCAAAAGGAAACCAGCCGGCACGGCGGCTCACGCCTATGATCCCAGCACTTTGGGAGGCCCAGGTGAAAGGATTGCCTGAGCCCATCGGTTTGAGACCAGCCTGGGCAACTTGGCAAGACCTCTTCTCTATGATAAATCAAAAAATAAGCCAGGCATGGTAGCGCGCACCTGTGGTTCCAACTACTTGGAAGACTGAGGTGGAAGGATCACCTGAGCCCAGCAGGTTGAGGTTGCAGTAGCCATGAGTGTGCCTCTGCACTCCAGCCTGGTTGACAGAGTGAGACTCTGACTCAAAAAAAAAAGGAAGACATTTGTTGCAGTCACTGTTGCCTACTCAACAGCCATTTCCAGTGCACCGCCTTCCTTGCTAACACAGACCCGATTTCACTGGGTATTGGGTAAGTGACAAATGCTCAGGGAAGATAAGCTTATCCTCCTCATTCCCCTGTGTCACAGATTGGTTTGAAGATGGGCATTGACCCAACTTGGGTCAATGAGATACCAGAGGAAGTCTGCTAGCACAGACTTTGAATAATACAATATCAATGTATCAAAGTCAGAAAGACAGCCGGGCTCGGTGGCTCAGCCTGTAATCCCAGCACTTTGGGAGGCTGAGGTGAGTGGATTGCCTGAGTCCGCAGGTTCGAGACCCGCCTGGGCAATTTGACAAGACCTCATCTCTACAACAAATCAAAAATTAGCCAGGCATGGTAGTGCACTCTTGTAGTTCCAGCTACTTGGAAGGCTGAGGCGGAAGGATTGCCAGAGCCCAGCAGGTCGAGGCTGTGGTGGCCGGGAGCGGCCATTGCACTCCAGTCTGGGTGACAAAGTGAGACTCCAACTCAAAAAAAAAAAAAAAAAACAAAAAAAATCTGTTTGAAATATTTGGAGAACTACCAAAGGCAATGAAGCATTATGCAACCAAGATTCAAAAGGAAAAGGAAACTCTAAAAAGTAAGTTTGTAAGCTGGGCTTGGTGGCTCAGCCTGTAATCCCACACCTGTGGGAGGCTGAGGTGAGTGGATTGCCTGAGTCCGTGGGTTCAAGACCCGCCTGGGCAGCAAGACCTCATCTCTACAATAAATCAAAAAATCAGCCGGGCGTGATAGCACATGCCTGTAATTCCGGCTACTCGGAAGGCTGAGGCAGAAGGATCGCCGGAGCCCAGCAGGTCGAGGCTGTGGTGGCCGGGAGCGGCCACTGCCCTCTAGTCTGGGCGACAGAGTGAGACTCCAACTCAAAAAAAAAAAAAAGAAGTAAGTTTGTAGCTAAAGCAATCCTCAGCAAAAGGATCAAAGCTGGAAGCATCACAGTTCCAGACTTTAAACTTTGCTACAAGGCTACAGTAACCAAGACAGCATGTACTATATTCACTGGTACACGAATAGACACATAGACCAATGGAACAGGACAGAGAATCCAGATTTAAAACCACAAATCGACAGGCACAGTGGCTTATACCTATCATCCTAGCACTTTGGGAGGCCGAGGTGAGAGGATTGCCTGAGCCCACAGGTTCGAGACCAGTCTGAGCAACTTGGCGAGACCTTATTTCTATAATAAATCAAAAAATTAGTCAGGCATAGTGGCACATTCCTGTAGTTCCAGCTACTTGGAAGGCTGAGGTGGAAGGATCGCCTGAGCCCAGCAGGTCAACGCTGGCGTGCCCATGTGTGTGCCTCTGCACTCCAGCCTAGGTGACAAAGTGAGACTCCAACTAAAAAAACAAAAGAATAAATAAAAATAAAAAACTGCAAACCTTCAACCAACTCATCTTCAACAAAGCCAACAAAAACAAACATTGGAGAAAGGAAATCATATTTAGCAAATGGTGCTGGGGAAACTGGCTAACCACATGCAGAAGAATGAAACTGGATCCCTACCTATCACTATATACAAAAATTAACTCAAAATGGACCAAGGACTTAAATGTTAAACCTCAAACTATAAGAATCTTAGTAGAAAGCTTAGGGAACCCTCCTGGACATCAGAGTAGGCAAAAAATTCATGGCCAAGTCCTCAAAAGCAAATACAGCAAAAGTTAAGATTGATAGGTGGGACTTTATAAAACTAAAAAGCTTTTGCACAGCAAAATAAGCCATCAAGAGAATAAAGAGACAATCCATGGAATGGGAAAACATATTTGCAAGTTACGGATCCGACAAAGGCCTAACATCCAGGCTCTACAAGGAACTCAAACAAATTGACAGGAAAAAAAAACTTCATTAATAAGTGCACAAAGGACACGAACAGACACTTATCAAAGGAAGACATTCAAGCAGCCAGCAAACATATGAAAAAATGTTCAGCCTCACTAATCATTAGAGAAATGCAAATCACAACTACAATGAGATACCACCTAACACTGGTAAGGATGGCCATTATTAAAAAGTCTAAAAAGAAAAAATAAAACAGATGTTGGCATGGCTGTGAAGAAAAGGGAATGCCTGTACACTGCTGATGGAAATGTAAGCTAGTTCCACCTCCATGGAAAGCAATGTGGTGTTTTCTCAAAGAACTAAAAATTGAGCTACCATATGATCTAGCAATCCCACTTCTGGGAATATACCTAGAGGAATATAAATCACTCTACCAAAAAGACATCTGCACACATATGTTCATTGCAACATTATTCACAATAGCAAAACCATGGAACCAACCCAGATGCCCATCAAAAGTGGACTGGATTTAAAAAGTGTGGTACATATACAGAATGGAATACTACACAGCCAAAAAGAAGATCAAAATCAGCAGCAACATGGATGCAACTGAAGACCATCATACTAAAGAACTATTACAGAAACAAAAAAACTGAATACCTCATGTTCTCTCTCATAAGTGGGCCCTGATCACTGGTCACATGAGCACAAAGATGGAAACAACAGATGCTAAACGTTGCTGAAGGAGGGAGGAGGGATAAGGGGCACACAACCCCTGGTGCTCACATGGCTCTTGGCTCTTTGAGTATCCTCAAACGTAGTACCTGGCTTCCCCCAGAATGAATGATCCAAGAGAGAGAACAAGAAGGAAGCCACACACCTTCTTTTCTTTTCCTTGCAGTCTCACCTCAAAGGTACAATACCTTTTATGACCTATTCTTGGAAGCCATACACCATCAGTTCAGCCATATTCTATTCATTAAAAGTAAGGCCATAAGTCCAGTCCACACTTGAGGAGAGATCATTGAGTTTCACCTCTAGAAGGGAAAAGTATAGAGAAATTTGTGGACATATATTAAAACCACCACATACGCTTTTCCTGGTCTTTCTTTTGCTCAGGACAAGACCTGATGATATCCCACAGCACATATTCCTAAACCCATAAAGAGATGAACATAACTCTGAGAAATATTAAAGACAGTAAATTGGAGCCACAGTGGCCATGGCCTAGACTTCTACCCATGTCTCTCCTGTACTGGTATATATATATATTTTTTTTGAGTTGGAGTCTCACTCTGTCACCCAGACTGGAGTGCAGTGGCCGCTCCCGGCCACCGCAGCCTCAACCTGCTGGGCTCCGGCGATCCTTCCGCCTCAGCCTTCCGAGTAGCCGGAATTACAGGCATGGGCTACCACGCCCGGTTGATTTTTTGATTTATTGTAGAGATGAGGTCTCGCTGCCTAGGCGGGTCTTGAACCCACAGGTTCAGGCAATCCACTCACCTCAGCCTCCCAAAGGCGCGGGACTACAGGCTGAGCCACCGAGCCTGGCTTGTACTGATATTTTTATGGAATTATAAAAATTTCACAGCTGGTAGCAATCCAGAAGATCCCACAGATCCAAACTTCTACCTCTACACTACAAAAATGCCTTTGAAACCATCTAGCTTCTATTGGAATGTTCAATGATGAATCACTTACTACATTAAAGGACACTTAGTTATGAGAAGGGATCCAAAAAACCTGGAATTTATTTATTAAAAAATTGTTGTATTTTGGATTTTAAAAATATGGTACATAAGCCGGACTCGGTGGCTCAGCCTGTAATCCCGCGCTTTGTCAAGCTGTGGTGAGTGGATTGCCTGAGCCCGCGGGTTCGAGACCCGCCTGGGCAACTTGGTGAGACCTCATCTCTACAATACATTTTTTTTTTTTAATTAGCCGGGTGTGGTAGCGCGTGCCTATAGTTCCAGCTACTTGGAAGGCTGAGGTGGAAGGATCGCCGGAGCCCAGCAGGTCGAGGCTGCAGTGGCCAGGAGCAGCCACTGCACTGCAATCTGGGCGACAGAGTGAGACTCCAACTCAAAAAAAAGAAAAGGTACATATACACAATGGAATATTATGCAGCCACAAAGAAGGACAAACATATGGACTTTGCAGCAACTTGGATGAACTTAGAGTCTATAATACTGAGTTATCTATCACAGAAACAAATAACTATCAGATTTTCTCAATCATAAGTGGACCTTGAACAATTGTCATAATACTATAAGAAAGGGATTGGTAGCCAGGCTTGGTGGCTCAGCCTGTAATCTCGCGCCTTTAGGAGGCTGAGCTGAGTAGATTGCCTGAGCCTGCGGGTTCGAGACCCGCTTGGGTAACTTGGCGAGACCTCGTCTCTACAAGAAATCAAAAAATTAGCCGGGTGTGGTAGCGCACACCTGTAGTTTCAGCTACTTGGAAGGCTGAGGCGGAAGAATCGCCAGAGCCCAGCAGGTCGAGGGTGCGGTGGCCGGGAGCAGTCACTACACTCCAGTCTGGGTGACAGAGACTCCAACTCAAAAAAAAAAGAAAGGGATTGGCAGTAGTGGGAAACAACCAGGGGAGGGGGGCAGACCTCATCAACCAGAGTAACTGCATAATGAACATTTGTATACCTAACCCTGAATTGTAACCCCACATCTTTAAACTGAAATTTTTTAATTGTTGCCTTTGTTTGTATGCTTAAATCTCAGTCACCTTCAAAGTACTGTTTGATGCAATAAACCCATCGAGATGCTTTTTCCACTGCTTAAAACAGTTTTTGAACTCATCGATTTTGATGCGTTTTAGTGATTCTGCTGTTTTTTATTTCACTTCTTCCACATCAGCAAAAAATTTCCCTTTCAAGAATTTTTTTCACCTAGGGAAACAAAAAAATTTAGTCACTCAGGGTGAGATTGGGTAAATAGGAAGAGTGGGGTTCAGGGGTCATGCCAGTTTTGGTCAAAAACTGCTGAACACTCAGCACATTGGGGCTGTTGTATTCATAGATCACCCATCATGAAATGGGCAAATGCATTAAAAGAATCTCCCCCAAAAAATTTACTGAAACTGAACGCAGCCTCTCATAACAACACTAGCTGGTACGCTGATGCTGATGGGTTCCTAGAATACTTACCTAGCAGGGGAAGCCTGTACTACAAGGGGCCTACTTTCCAAAAGATAATTCTAGTTTTTTGGGTCTCTCTCGTATAAAACAAATATATCAAAATGCACAAGCTGGGCTCAGTGGCTCAACCTGTAATCCCAGCACTTTGGGAGGCTGAGGTGAGTGGATTGCCTGAGACCACGGGTTCTAGACCCGTCTGGGCAACTTGGAGAGACCTCATCTCTACAATAAGTCAAAAATTAGCCGGGCATGGTAGCGCGTGCCTGTAGTTCCAGCTACTTGGAAGGCGGAGGCAGAAGGATCCCCTGGAGCCCACCAGGTCGAGGCTGTGGTGACCGGGAGCGGCCACTGCACTCCAGTCTGGGTGACAGAGTGAGACTCCAATTCAAAAAAAAAAAAAACTCACAAAACTATTCACTAACTAAATAAATCCAATAAATGTGGGGGGGAAAACTCCACAGGTCAGTGTTGCATGATTCAAACAGAACATGTCTTCCAACTGGAGTCTGCCCATAGGCCACGAGGTTTTTTTTTTTTTTTGAGTTGGAGTCTCACTCTGTCGCCCAGACTGGAGTGCAGTGGCCACTCCCGGCCACCACAGCCTCGACCTGCTGGGCTCCGGCGATCCTTCCGCCTCAGCCTTCCGAGTAGCCAGAATTACAGGCGCTTGCTACCACACCCAGCTGATTTTTTTATTTATTGTAGAAATGAGGTCTCGCTGCCCAGGCGGGTCTCAAACCCGTGGGCTCAGGCAATCCACTCACCTCAGCCTCCCAAAGGTGCGGGATTACAGGCTGAGCCACCGAGCCCTGCTGGCCACGAGGTTTTAACCTCTGCTCTTTAATTCATAGTGCATGTATTAAAATACAGTGTCTCAAAATAAACTGTGATGTTAGAAGTCAGAATAGTAGTTTCCTTTGGGGAAGAGGGATAGATACTGACTGATAATCCATATGAGGGTTTCTATGGTGCTGGCAATTTCCTACCTCTTTTTTTAAATAAATGGATTGTCTGAAGAATATATATATATGTGTGTGTGTAAATATAGATATAGATTTTTTTTAAGTTGGAGTTTCACTCTGTGGCCCAGGCTGGAGTGTAGTGATGTGTTGCTCATGGCCACCGCAGCCTCGACCTGCTGGGCTCAGGCAATTCTTCTGCCTCAGTTTTCCAAGTAGCTGGAACAACAGGCACACACCACCATGTCCGGCTAATTTTTGTGATTTATTGTAGAGATGAGGGCTCACCAAGTTGCCCAAGCTGGTCTCAAACCCTCAGACTCAGGCAATCCTTTCACCTGAGCCTCCCAAAGTGCTGGGTTACAGGCTGAGCCATCGTGCCAGGCCTGAAGAATAATTTTACTTTTTTTTTTTTTTTTGAGTTGGAGTCTCACTGTCTCCCAGACGAGAGTGCAGTGGCCGCTCCCAGCCACTGCAGCCTCGACCTGCTGGGCTCCAGTGATCCTTCCGCCTCAGCCTTCCAAGTAGCTGGAACTACAGATGCGCGCTACCACGCCCGGCTCATTTTTTTTATTTATTGTAGAGATGAGGTCTCGCCAAGTTGCGCAGGCAAGTCTCGAACCCGTGGGCTCATGCAATTCGCTCACCTCAGCCTCCCAAAGGTGCGGGATTACAGGCTGAGCCACCGAGCCCAGCTTAATTTTACTGCTTAATCTCGTTGGGCTAGGGTAAACAACCTGGTTTGCCTGAGACAGAGGGTTTTTCCAGGATGCAAGATTTTCAGTGCTAAAACCAAGACAGTCCTGGGAAAACTGAAACAAGTCATCACCTTAGCAGTTATACAGGTGTGCTCACATCATGAAAATTCATTGAGCTGTATATTTATGATTCATGTACTTTTCTGTATTCATGCTATAATATACTGTGCCTTGAGCTGGGCATAGACACAGTCTGGTTAGCAAAGAGGACAGTCTGTTTTTGTTTGTTTGTTTGTTTCTTGTTTTTTTTTTTTTTTTGAGTTGGAGTCTCACTCTGTCGCTCAGACTGGAGTGCAGTGGCCACTCCTGGCCACCACAGCCTCGACCTGCTGGGCTCCAGCAATCCTTCCACCTCAGCCTTCTGAGTAACTGGAACTACAGGCGCACGCTACCACGCCCGGCTAATTTTTTTTTTTGTATTTATTGTAGAGATGAGGTCTCACCAAGTTGTCCAGGCGGGTCTCGAACCCGCAGGCTCAGGCAATCCACTCACCTCAGCCTCCCAAAGGCACGGGATTACAGGCTGAGCCACCGAGCCAGGCTTGTTTTTGTTTTTTTGAGTAGGAGTCTCACTCTGCTGCCCAGGCTGCAGTGCAGTGTCACACTCACAGCCACCACAGCCTCAACCTGCTGTGCTCAGGCAATCTTTCCACCTCAGCCTTCCAAGTAGCTAGAACCACTGAAGTGCACCACCGCACCCAGCTAATTTTTTTATTTATTATAAAGACAAGGTCTCGCCTAGTTGCCCAGGCTGGTTTCGAACCCCTGGATTAAGGCAATCCTCTCACCTTCACCTCCCAAAGTGCTGGGGTTACAGGTGTGAGCCACCGCACCTGGCAGGACAGTCTGTTATTTGCAGTGACCTGGACTTCTGTTCATCTGACTTAATGTTGCTTTATTATTTTATCCAGCCATGTCATAGGGTGGTAAATTAAACATCACAGATATTTTTCACATGAACTGCTATTTAGACAAATAATTTCTAAACCTAGAAACAGGGTTTTTGATTATTCCCTGAAATTTATCTTTTTTTTTTTTTTTTTTTGAGTTGGAGTCTCACTCTGTCGCCCAGGCTGGAGTGCAGTGGCCGCTCCCGGCCACCGCAGCCTCGACCCGCTGGGCTCCGGTGATCCTTCCGCCTCAGTCTTCCGAGTAGCTGGAACTACAGGCGCGCGCTACCACGACCGGCTGATTTTTTGATTTATTGTAGAGATGAGGTCTCGCTGCCCAGGCAGGTCTCGAACCCGCGGGCTCAGGCAATCCACTCACCTCAGCCTCCCAAAGGCGCGGGATTACAGGCTGAGCCACCGAGCCCGGCTGAAATTTATCTTTGACTGTGGGGAATTTAATGTCTTAGCCTGGACCTCCCATAATCTTTTGGATACTATTGTTACAGCCTGCCCAGAATGTTATGCCTACTGCTCAGAAAAAAACAGGACTGACGCAGCCTTTATAGTGGAGAAAGAGTTTGATATTGTAAAGCAATTGAACAAAGAAGACAGAAGATATTTCTCAAATCCACCTCCCTGAGATTTCAGAGGCTAGTGTTTTTAAAGGGAATTTGCCAGACAGGAGACTAGGGACTGCTGATTGGTCCATGATGTCATGGGGATGTTGAAATTGCCTTCATGTTGCAGAGCCCATTTCTGGGAGAAGACATCATAGGACCGGTGGAGTCAGCTTCCTGGTATGTGTTCTTGACCTGAGTGGGGCTTCGGGTCCATCAGAGTACAAAGTCTGAAAAATATATCAAATACCATTCTTAGGTTTTATAATAGATGCTACTTATAAAGCAAGTCCCAAGACCATCAGCTACTAGCCACTGGGCAGTGAGCCATTATAAAGGTAGTTTAAGAGGAAGGTATAGGGGAGGTGGTATCCCTGGTGATTTGAGTCACTTCTGTTCTTCAACTGCTGCTTTTGTATCTATGCAGTCTTTGGCCCATTGTTTAAAGGAGAATATGTTTATCAGCCTTGCAGGGCAGCTTCCTCCCCAATTCCATGGGTCAGGACATGAAGATAACCAATTGTCCTCTGTTGTAGTGAAAGCAAACCTAGAAATAACAGATTTGTTAAATTCTAACTGTAGCTGCAACTTTTGAGGACTCAGATCTCTTCTACAGTTTTTACCGTGGGCCGATACTAATTTTATATAGGCAACTTCAACTCAACATTTACTCTCTAAAGTAGATATCTAACTTGTTTTCAACAATCTACAGTTCCATAAAAAAAGGATGTAAGGAAATTTTACATGCACAAAACTGTATTCAAATTACTTTCTTAAAAATAGATTTTTTAAAGGCAGAATTATAATACATATGTAGAATTGGTCTCCAAAAACTTTACCAAAATTTTTTCCACTTCCTCAAGCAATATTTGAGAGTATGCCCATTTCCTTATTTCTTTATTTCCATGGAGAGCTTTAAGGGTGAAGATCACTCACATCCAGTTTATTAAAAACAAACAAAATGTAGTCTTGACTCATCACCTCTTTCTTGCCCTTTCTCTACTCTCTCCTCCACACACATCCCCAGGACTTGCTGTGGTGCCTCCTGACCAACCAGAGTCTCCCATCGTGCTGCCCCACCCCAACCAGCCTTCCCTGGAAAAGTTGGCACTCCCCATCTTTCCCTCCACAACCCACCTTCACACTCACATTCAAAACTCAACATCCTGCATCCATCTTCTCAGCCTACTCTGCCAGATCTTATAATTGCCAAGAGAGAATTAAAGGATAACAAAATGAGGACTGAACTTTTACCTTGCTAAATTCCTAAAGAAGAATCCTAGGGAGATAGGTCCTTTTTTATTTTTTTGAGTTGGAGTCTCACTCTGTCACCCAGACTGGAGTGCAGTGGCATGCTAATGGCCAGCGCAGCCCAGACGTGCTGAGCTCAGGCGATCCTTCTGCCTCAGCCTTCCAAGTAGCTGGAACTGCAGGCATGTGCCACCACGCCCAGTTAATTTTTTTTAACTCTCCCTATATAATGTGATTTAATTTCCAAGCTGACTCTGGCATGACATCATATAACAGATAAAGAAGGAAAATCAAAGTATTTTATGATCCTGTAAAGCTGTTTTTTGGGTACTACCAAACTCTAGGAGCCTTTTAAGACACTTATGTATTCTGTCTGAAGTCTGCCACCTAGGAGGCTTCATTTTCATGTTAAGAAACTTGTAATTTTTCCAACTCCTTATCTCAACAGGACATCTCCTCTACTGATTTCAAAATGCCTCAGATAAGAGCCTGACTCTTGCTACTAATTGCCAGCTAGGAAATATTTGAATCCACCTAAAACCTGCAAGCCCTTTGCTTGGAAATGTCCTGCCTGCCCAGACCAGATCAATGTAAATCTCACATGTATTGATTTATGGGTTTCTGCAATTTCTGATGTCTGAAAATATATATAACCAAGGTACAATTCTGTTAGGGTATGGACAGGGTGAGGGTGGAGAGGTGGAGCACCGCCAGAGCTGGCAAGCCGGATGTGCATGCTGGGAACCCAGAGATCCTAGTAGATGCAAAGAATTGTGACACACAAAAAGGTTAAGAAAGGAAAGTTTATTTAAAAGTAAGTTAGAAAGAGAAAGAAGAAAGAGGATTCACCTCCCTAAGGTGGGGGAGGGGACCAAAGTCAGGAAGCATGGCGATAGCCATAGCTCAAAGAGCACATGGCCACACCAGAGTCTAGCAAGGCAGTGGCTGCTGGTTGCTTGTGCTTGAGTCTTTTTAACCATTCCCCTAGACAGGGAAGATCATTAAGGTGATTGGGTGGTGGTCTGCTTCCACTTCATCACAAAGGGGCAGACAAGCCCAGGTACTCATGATGTCAGGTGATGGACAGCAGGCAGATGGGAGTGTTAGTCACATGATTGCTGCCATGGTGGGGCTTATCTGTGTCACATAGTTCACAGAGGGCTGATTAGGTTAACCCTGGGGGGGGATTCCTGCAAGAGACTTGTTAGACATTTGCAATTCACAAACTCAGATATTTGCAACTCACAAACTCATGACTTTGGCCAGCCAAAGGGTGATCTTTGATCTTCAACTTTAACAAGGAACCTAAAAGTTTACTAGAGATTATTATGCTAAACCATGAATGGTTGGGTTGTCCTGATCTTGCATCTGATGGAGAATTGCCCAGGGGGGATAGGATAGGCTGCTGTTTGTCCTGCAGTAGAATGTCTGAATGGCTTTCTAATGGCTATGTTTAAGCAAAAAGACTAAAGAATAAGTTGTTTCTTCTATGTTTCTATGGGTACCTTTCAAATTCAACCACAGTGGCACACGTTCTCAAGACCTCCTGAGGACGGGTGTCATGGGCCAAAGGTCACTCACATTTGGCTCAGAATAAACATCTTAAATATTTTACAGAGTTTGGCATCTTTTGTCAACAAAATAATAGATGTGAATGTTAGGCTGAAAATGGCCCCCAAAAGATATCCACATCAAATCCCTGGTACCTGTGATTATAACCCAATTTGAAAAAAGGATCTTTGCAGATTTTAACAATCCTTACATGAGGCAAAAACCCTGGATTTTCTGAGTGAACCCTAAATGCTAAATACAAGTATCTTTATAAGAGAGAGGCAGAAGATGATTAGACACACAGGAGAGGAGAAGGCCATGTGAAAATGGAGGCAGAGATTGGAGTGATGCAGACACAAGTTCAGGAATACCAGCAGTCCCAAGAAGCTGGAAGAGGCAAGGCAGGGATCTTTCCCCAGAGTTTCTGAAGGCAGACACCTTGATTTTGGACTTCTGGCCTCCAGAATTGTTAAAGAATACATTTCTGTTGTTTTAAGCTACAATGTTTGTGGTGATTTGTTACAGCAGCCATAGAAAACTGATAATAATGTGTCATCCTGCCCTCAGTTATCACTGAGGTGGTAGGCTGCCTGTTAGGACAGACAATGGGTGGGGGGAGGATATTTGATTCATTAAATAACCACAAGGTGGCAGTGCTGTGCAGACGATAACAAGGAAACTGGTCACTTTCTCCCTCCCCGCTTAAATATCTCCTTTCCTTTCATCCTTCCTATCTACTGAACCTGAATCTGCTCTCTGACCCTAAAAAGCAGTAGACTTGAGCCTTGAAATCTGCAGATAGTTTAGATTATAGAAATTAGGTTGAGCATGTCAGGGTGGTAAGCAAGAAAATGAAATTGTGTCTTTAAGTACTCTACAAGGCTTTCAGCATAGTCAAAGTTGTGAGTTGGGGGTAATGGCCCAGGTCTCGCTTTAGGGATGGCCTTAGCAAATGGTGACGTGGACACAGCTGACATTTTCTATATTTCTAGCTGCTTATTTTCAGTATACCCATCCTCAGACATCCAATGTTCTCAAACAGCCTAGAGGAAGCGATTAATGTTAAACCCAAAATTCAAAATCCGAGAGACCACCAAGGAGCCAGCTCCAATGCAAACACACAAGGGTCTTTATTCAGGCTCGAGTCTGGGCTCGCATATGAAGCCGACTCAGCGGCTTCAGGGACAAGAGCCTCAATTCAGGTTAACACGCACCTTTTATACATAATTCTGAGGGAGTGGGGTGGCTTTACAAACTTGTGCACACAGGATTGGATAAAAACTATATGACACAGTTATAAAGACTTTGGTTGATTCGAGTTTGATTTGTGCGGGCTCGGCTTAGTTATTCGTGATTGACGGGAAACGGCTAAACGGGCAGAGTGCAATGCCAGATAAGCTAGGTTTACACAGTCACTGTGACTGTGTATAAATCAGCTCAGGCACACAGGCAGGTTTGAGATAACACAGAGCCCACCAGAAGTGGACTGGCGCCACAGAGTCTAAGGAATGCCTGGAAGGGGCTTATCGCTTAACTTTTACAGCCCGTTACAGAAGCAGAAGTCAGCATGGCAATTGGGACAAACAAAGCTTAACAAAGTTCTGAGTACAAACACTGCTTAAAACATTGTATAACTATACAATCAGTCACTACCTGGCACCCGACATATGCCTAATTCTACGGGGTCTGAGGTAGGACTTAAAATACTAAGAATTCGCTCTCTTGGTCTCTCTTTCTCTCTCTCTCTGTCGCTCTCTCCCTCTCTGCAGCTCTCTCCCCGCCTCTCTCCCACTTCCTCTCTCTCTCTCTTACTCTCTCTTTCTCTCTCTTTTTCTTTTTTCCCATTACAGATCCCCTCTGTAACAGCCGCTTTAATAAATCTCTTAGTCCTGAAAAAAAAAATACTAAGAATTCATAATATATAGTGAACGTGAGGTAGGGATATATAAAATACAATGAACGTGAGGTAGGGGTATATGGCAAGTATAGCTTCTTAAGTCACTTGGGTCCCTCAATTATAATTACCCTAATTTTATAGGTGGGAAAACTGAGATTTAAAGAGGTTGAATAATGTCTGGGCTCGGTGGCTCAGCCTGTAATCCCAGCACTTTGGGAGGCCAAGGCGAGTGGATTGCCTGAGCCCGCGGGTTCGCGACCAGTCCAGGCAACTTGACGAGACCTTGTCTTTACAATAAACAAACAATTAGTTGGGCGTGGTAGTGCGTGTCTGTAGTTCCAGCTACTTGGAAGGCTGAGGCAGAAGGCCGGAGCCCAGCAGGTCAATGCTGCAGTGGCCATGAGCCTGCTACTGCACTCCAGCCTGGGTGACAGAGTGAGATTCCAACTCAAAAAACAAAAACAAAGGTTGACTAACAAGGTTATTGTTCTTAAGTGGTGGAGCTAAGTTTCAAACACTGATCACCTGATATCAATTGCCATGCTGGTACCTTACTGTTACTTGGCCTCTGGTCTCTTTCCCTTTTCTAATTAAGCATCGATTGTACCACTTATTTAACACTTACACCACACATTGCCTGGCATTTTAGCTATCGTTTACATAGACATATGCAATCTTCTCCTAAGTATATAGCGAACTCCATTAAGTAGGGACCATGCTTAACCATGTTTGTAGCCCACCCAGAACTTGGCATACAGCCTAAAAGTTTTAGCTGTTCACAAAATGCTAACATCTCTGATCTCGGGAATCAGTTCTCCCAGTTAGAACCCCTGTCCATGTCACTATATTTAATGATTTTCCATTTGGAAAGATTCCCTTGAAAACTTTATTTTAAAAGTATAAAATTGGCTGCCAGGTGCAGTGGCTGATGCCTGTAATCTCAGCACTTTGGGAGGCCGAGATGAGAGGATTGCCTGAGCCCAGCAGTTCAAGACCAGCCTTAGCAACATGGCAAGACCTCATCTTTACAAAAAATCAAAACACCGTGCCTTTGGGAGGCTGAAGTGAGTGGATTGCCTGACCCCACATGTTCGAGACCCGCCCGGGCAACTTGGCGAGACCTCATCTCTACAATAAATCAAAAAATTAGCCGGGTGTGGTAGCACACGCCTGTAGTTCCAGCTACTTGGAAGGCTGAGGCGGAAGGATTGCTGGAGCCCAGCAGGTCGAGGCTACAGTGGCTGGGAGCGGCCATTGCACTCCAGTCTGGGCGACAGAGTGAGATTCCAACTCAAAAAAAAAAAAAAATATATCAAAACATTAGCCAGGTGTGGTGTCACGAGCCTATAGTCCCTGCTACTTGAAAGACTAAGGCAGAAGGATCACCTGAGCCCAACAGGTCGAGACTGCAGTAGCCGAGATCATGTTACTGCACTCCAACCTGAGTGACAGAGTGAGTATCTGACTCAAGAAAAAATTGTTAGGGTTGGACTTGAAGTTTCCCTGATCCACAATAGCTTTATTCAATTTCCTGTTCACTGGTTAAGTCCTAACATTTGTAACTAGATCATAATTTCTGTAGGGGATCCTCTATAACAGGCTTAAATTCCTCCTGGAAGTACAATATAGTAAAGTCAAAGATGGCTGTATTAAGTGTTGTTGCATCATTGTCACCTTGATTTATAGATAAATCTTTCAGCAGTCAGTGCCCATCTACAAACCTGTTTTTTTGCTTTTTGTTTGTTTGTTTGTTTTGGGAGTTGGAGTCTCACTCTGTTGCCCAGGCAATCCACTCACCTCAGCCTCCCAAAGCGCTGGATTACAGGCTGAGCCACCGAGCCTGGCTGCAATGTAATATTTAACCCACAAATACCCAGCTAATTAGTCACAAATTTCCCACACAAATGCCTTTAGGTTTTTGTTGTTGTTGTTGTTGTTGTTTGTTTTTGCTAATGTAAGTCCTGTCCAAAACATGCTCACTTCCCTTTTTACAGGAAAGCCATTTATGTCACAGAGAAGGCTGGCTGGGGGCCATTGAAATAAACATCTGGCTACCCCAACTGATGAAAATTCTGCTCCTCAGGGTCTTTTCCTCAACAAACTTCCCCCATAAACTTAGGGATAAGGGGAAACCGGAGAAGGATGCCAGCAACAAAAGACAAATCCTCCTGGAGAGACCATCAGAAAAAGGCAGTGTTGGTACCCTATTACTCCCCTATAAGCTGATCTTCTCTAGGTTCCTGAGGTTTGTCTCATTACAGGAATGTGTAGCACTTTTCCTGTAGAAAATTCCTTCCTACAAGAATTTGTGTACTTTTTCCTAATGCCAGAGACATGGCCCCTATGCTGAGTTTTGCTTCCAATAGGCATTGCCTCCTTCATGACACTGGTTTGCATCGGGTGCCTAAAGCATGCAGCCACTGGAGTCTACACCCCTGTTTTAACATGGCTGCCAAAAACTGCTCTATGAAGGCTGTTTTGTTCCAGCTGGATAGTTTCTACAACCATCATTAGTCTGCTAGCTCATCAAGGCTGCTTCCTATTAAGTAACTTGATGGAACCAAACTAGGACTCCTTGCTCTTGTGCTCAAGCAAATGGAGGAAAAGCTGGCCACTGGAGTCTTATACTCTAAAGAAGAACACAATAGAATCCTCTTTTTTTTTGAGTCAGAGTCTCACTCTGTTGCCCAGGCTGAACTGCAGTGGCACACTCCACTCACACTCACAGCCACTGCAATCTCAACCTACTGGGCTCAAGTGATCCTTCCGCCTCAGCTTTCCAAGTAGCTGGAACCGCAGCCATGCACCGCCAAGCCCAGCTGGTTTTTTTTTTTTGAGTTGGAGTCTCACTCTGTCGCCCAGACTGGAGTGCAGTGGCCGCTCCCGGCCACCGCAGCCTCGACCTGCTGGGCTCCGGCGATCCTTCTGCCTCAGCCTTCCGAGTAGCTGGAATTACAGGCATGTGCTACCACACCTGGCTGATTTTTTATTTATTGTAGAGATGAGGTCTCGCTGCCCAGGCGGGTCTCGAACCCGCGGGCTCAGACAATCCACTCACCTCAGCCTCCCAAAGGCACAGGATTACAGGCCCAGCTGGTTTTTTAAAATTTATTGTAGAGATGAGATCTTGCCATGTTGCTCAGGCTGATCTCGAACCCCTGAGCTCTGGTAATCCTCTCGCCTCTGTCTTCCATATGCTTGGATTACAGGCGTGAGCCACTGTGCCTAGTTTTTTGTTTGTTTGGCTTTTACCAAGCCCTGTACATGGTGTTTCTGTTGTTACAGTTTTTTAGAAGGGATACAGTTCAATCTATCCTGACAGAAACTGATTTGAATAAACTAGCTAAGTAATGTTCTTAGGCACATATGAGGGCCTTCCTGGTCCCCAGACTTTCAGGTGACTGATGTCTCAAGCCCTCCCCCTTAATAAAGCAGGTGTGCCTTCCATATCTAATTCTCCTGCCAATGAGACCGTGTTTCTAAAGCTTTCTCAAGCAGCCCCCTTTTACTCTTCCAGTTGTCTGATGGACTTTTCCCAAATGGTCCTGAATCTTTTGGTCATGAGCCACCCATACCCTTCTCCCTGCAGAGCAGATAACATTTAGTCACAATGTTGCCTACACAGATCTTGGGCAACATTATACAGTTGGATTTGAGGTCACATGACTTCCAGTCACTCAACCACAGCTAGCTGTGCATTGTCTTTTCCCACAGTTTTGTTGCCCAATGCATTTCTAATATGAGCCCAAAAGAGTGGCCTCTCATGGGCACTGTCTGGCCAAGTGATAAATGTCTGCCTGTTCACAAGTTTCCTGAGTTGATGATAGCGGGATAGCTTATAGTTTGGGATCGCTTCCTTTTTTTTTTTTTTTTTGAGTTGGAGTCTCCCTCTGTCACCTAGACTGGAGTGCAGTGGCCACTCCCGGCCACTGCAGCCTCGACCTGCTGGGCTCCGGCGATCCTTCCGCCTCAGCCTTCCGAGTAGCCAGAATTACAGGCATGCACTACCACGCCCGGCTGATTTTTTGATTTATTGTAGAGATGAGGTCTCGCCGCCCTGGCGGGTCCTGAACCCATGGGCTCAGGCAATCCACTCACCTCAGCCTCCCAAAGGCGCAGGATTACAGGCTGAGCCACCGGGCCCGGCTGGGATCTCTTCCAAGAAGATCAAGATAATAACATCCTTGTGTTCACAGAACATCTTGATGCTGGCCAGCTGTATTTCAAGCCGACACCATTCACCGCACAGGTAGTGGTTACTGACCACACACAAAGCTTTCCGGCTGGTATTGATGGCATTCTGGATGTTTTCTTTTCTTTTCTTTTCTTTTGAGTTAGAGTCTCACTCTGTCGCCCAGACTGGAGTGCAGTGGCTGCTCCCGGCCACCGCAGCCTCGACCTGCTGGACTCCGGCGATCCTTCTGCCTCAGCCTTCCACATAGCCGGAATTACAGGCATGGGCTACCACGCCCGGCTGATTTTTTGATTTATTGTAGAGATGAGGTCTCGCTGCCCAGGCGGGTCTCAAACCCACGGGCTCAGGCAATCCACTCACCTCAGCCTCCCAATGGCATGGGATTACGGGCTGAGCCACCGAGCCCGGCTTCTGGATGTTTTCAAAGACGTTCATACCTGGTTCAAAGTCCCGTTGATAAAGACAGAGCTTAAAGGTGGGCTGGCCACCTTCTTCTAGAGCTGGAACAAGCTATTCATATACCCAGTGCTCATCAGTGAGTGAAAGAGACAAAGGCATCATAGATAAACTCCTTCTCTGTCCTGTGCCATTTGGCTAGGTACCAGGTTTTAAATATGTAGAGTTCATACCATAGAGATGAAGTTATCTGGGCACTGAACCAAGAGAAGACTATGGTTGTGAGGACCAGACTGAAAGAACAGAAGAAGCAGACCTTTCCCAGGTCAAAATTACACACGGCATCATCAAAGTCTACCAAAAAACTCTGAGTATGTGGCTGCTGACAAGGGTAGCTCCGAAGGTAGGGGATATGAACATGTGCTGTGTTTATTGACCAGTTCTTGAACCACACATTGTCACAATTGCACTCAAGTTTATTCCCATAGAGGTCAAAGTACATCAAAGACTTTAGATTCTCCAGATGACTTTGATTAATGACTTTTAGGTTGTTAAATCTTAAAGAGATCTGAAGGCTTTCTAAGCCAGAGAACATGGAGGAGTTCAGTGACTCTAAGTTATTATTTTCAAGGTGCAGAATTTTTAGTCTTTTGAGTTTTTGAAATAAGGAGGTATTTCAATTGAGACTTTGGTCTCCAGTCTTTATTCCTGATATATCCAACTTTGTGAGATTAATCAGGGTGCCAAATTGAAGGTGGTCAAGGAATACTGTGGGATTATTTTCCTAGGAGTAGCACCTGCAAGCCATCCAGCCCTTGGAAAAAGTTAGTAGGAACAACCTGAATCCCATGCATTTGTCCTTCTAGGCTGAGTTGTTTCAAAGACTTGAGATTCCTAAATGGAGGAGGTAACAAGGTAACAGTGGTTTCATATGTAATTCTGTTAACACTGAGGTCCAAAATGTCCAAATTTTCAAGGCCTAAGAAACGTCTGCATGGAAACCTGACAAGCTATTGTATGGCAAGTCAAGTTTATACAGGGAAGTGAGGCCAGAAAATGCATTTTCTTCTATAACTTTCGGTGATTCTGAGAGAGAATCAGAACTTGGAGCTTCTTCAGAGATTGAAAGGTTCTGCACTTTGGAGTCTGAATGTTGTTGTCTTCAAGGTTTAACCTCTCTAAATTTGAAAACTGAGTAAAGGAGTATCTGTCAATTGCCACTATCCAGCACCCAGCCAGGTTGAGCTCCTTCAATGAATACAGCCCATTGAAGGCCATATAATTGAGTTCTATGATGGCATTTCTAAAGAGAAAGAGAGATTGTAGGCACCTCAAGGTTGAAAATGCAAAATCTGGAAAGCTTTTAATCCTGTTGTGACTAAGGTCTAGGGCTGTCAGTTCTGGAGGGAACTCTAGGTCCTATTGCTGACAAAGGAAAGTTGGCACTTATTTAAATTCGGCCTTTGGAGGCTGGGCATACCATCAAATTCACTGTCATTGAGATGAACCAGATCACTGCTTTGGCTCAGATCAAGGGACAAAAGCCTGGTGCAGTTGGCAAGTATCAGTGGCATTTTTCCGAAAAACCAAAGCTTCTAATATAGGTAATTTTCTGAGGAAGTGACACGTTGTGCTCAAGTTTAAGTGACTGTCCCTATTACTGAGGTCCCTTAGATTCTGTAGGTGTTTGGCTGGAAGCATCTCCAATTTCACCAATGTTCCACTCAGATTCAAGCTCCTAAGTTGGGGCAGAGTTTCCAGATACACATTCTTTTTTTTTTTTTTTTTTTTTGAGTTGGAGTCTCACTCTGTCACCCAGACTGGAGTGCAGTGGCCGCTCCTGGCCACCGCAGCCTCGACCTGCTGGGCTCCAGCAATCCTTCCGCCTCAGCCTTCCAAGTAGCCAGAACTACAGGTGTGCACTACCACGCCCGGCTGATTTTTTTATTTATTGTAAAGATGAGGTCTCGCTGCCCAGGGGGGTCTCGAACCCACGGGCTCAGTCAATCCACTCACCTCAGCCTCCCAAAGGCGCGGGTTTACAGGCTGAGCCACCAAGCCAGCTTGGATACACATTCTTGATGACTGTTCTGAGAGGCATCTAGAGTAGTTAGATTAGGCAGAGACAAAGCAGAGAAATTTAACTCCATTAGCTTGTTCCCCTGCAGGGTCAAATAGGCCAGGGAGACCAATGACTTGGGGCTGTGGTCCAAGGAGATGATGCTGTTGTTAGCAAGATCAGGTACTCTAGGCATGGAAGATGCTGAACTGCTTCAAGAACATTGGAAAAATCAGTAATAATGTTTCATGATAGGCTTAAATGTTTTAATTTGACAAGAGGGACAAAGGCAGTTTTATGAATATGGGTAATTTGATTGTGGCTCAGGAGCAAGGTCTCCAAGTTGGACAGGCCCTCAAAGGAGTTGCTCACACTTTGAATCTTATTTTCTACTAAATTCATAAGTCAGGTTTTCAAGTCTCCAAAAGGCCCCCTCACTAGTCTACCAAGTAGAATTCCACTCTAGTCTCAAGTCTACCAGAGCAGACAAATTAGTGAAGCTATGGGGAGAAAGGACCTGAATTTGATTCTATGTCAAACTGAGATGAGTGGTATATCCAGGGATGTCACTAATGGCATCTCTCAAGTTGGTGATCTTCTTCCGAATGCAGAATATATGGTGAATATCCAAATCATGTTGCATGCATTTACTGAATCCTGACAAAGACAGCAGGGAAAGCCCAATTAAAATGAGCCAGAGCTGTTGAGGAGGAGGGACGATCTCTGAGCCCATCTTGTCAGCCTCAGGTCTCAGAGTTAATATAAGAAAAAAAATCTCTTCACACATGTGATGTTTGTGTTTGAAGGAATAGTCTTTCCTTCTGACTTTGCTGCAAAGGAAAGCGAAAGTTTTTAGTTTAAATTTCTCTCTCCTAATAAATATATTACACCTGCTTTAAGGAAACTAAAAAGCTTTGCCCAAAGTTAACCTCCAAAACAAGTCCATTTCCAAACACTGTGTATATCAGCAAAGACTACTGTTCTCTCTCCTACAACCAAAATGTCAGCACATGAAGACAGAGAAGGCAAGTTACATACTTGATCTAATTTAGGAGAATGAAGAAGTTTCCCAATTCTTCTATCACTCCTGCATGATAAAATACCTCTCTCACTATTTGGGCTGATACCTGAAATTCCACCACTGGAAATGCATGTGGGGGGGTCTGTGAATCTCTGTCTACTTAAAAGATAATCATCTTTTAACTAAGGGCAAAAAAAGGGGGAGTTTACTCGACACCTCTATCTTAATGAGAATGAATACAGGATTCTTTTATTTAAAGCCTCACTACAGTTTACACTTATATCTCCCAGGCAATTATACTTATTATCAATACATAGCATTCACAGCATGCAGAAAAAATACAACTACAATAAACTTAGATCTGTCAATCTACTTTCTGATGTGTGCTGCCCAAGTTTTCTCCAGTCTTGTCTCCCAGTTTCAACCTGTTGCCACAGTCACTTGTGATGATGTAGTGAAAAGAGTACAGTTCAGATAGACCTGGGCTCCAATCCTATGTTTTTTCACAAATTACTTAGTGTCTCTGAACCTGTTTCCTTATCCATGCAATGGGTATAATGTTGTGATGATTCAGTGAGACAATTTTAAATACCTAGTTTGTGCCTGGTACACTATGAAAGGTTATTCTCTTATTTTCCCCTTAACTGTAGGCTGACACCAGTACATCATCTTTGTGTGGATCTTGTAACCCTTGTCTCAGAGCACTGGTAGCTACAGAGGAAGAAGAGAAACAATATGGTTGAGTTGTATATATTTTCATATGTACACAAAGATATGTTATATAATTTTTAGCACTGTTTGTAATTTTAGGAATCACAGAACAAATATCCATTACAGAAACTGTCAATATATGTATATGTATACACTGTAAAAGAAAAATCTGAGACACAATAAAAATTTAAAGAGTTTAAGTAAGAAGCAATTCATAAATTGGGGGACACCAGGTCAAAAGAGGTTTAGTGATCAAATGGCAAAACGTATTGGGAAAATGTGGAAGGAAAATAAATAAATTATTTGACTGGTTTGCAATTACAGAATTGCCTTTTTCAGGTACTTTGTTGGAAAGTCCCTAGTCACATAATCGTATATTAGCTGGTTGTTTAGGATTAGCTGGGGCTAAGTTTTCTTTCAGTCTAACATAAGCATTTATTTAAAATGGCCCAAGTTAAGTTTCACTTATGTTTGCAATTTAAGCAAGATTTAGGTCACTTATGAGGCTTTGCTGGTTTTGTCTTCTCAGGAATTTTTCAGGCCTGGTCTCCATTTTTTTTTTGAGTTGGAGTCTCACTCTGTCACTCAGACTGGAGTGCAGTGGCCGCTACTGGCCACCGCAGCCTCGACCCGCTGGGCTCTGGTGATCCTCCTGCCTCAGCCTTCCGAGTAGCTGGAAATACAGGCACATGCTACCACGCCCGGCTAATTTTTTGATTTATTGTAGAGATGAGGTCTCGCCAAGTTACCCAGGCAGGTCTCGAACCCGTGGGCTCAGGCAATCCACTCACCTCGGCCTCCCAAAGTGCTGGGATTACAGGCTGAGCCACCGAGCCGGCCCATCTGGTCTCCATTTTAACTTACTTCAACAACGTATACCCCTAAAAAATGGGAATTTCTTAGATAAGTATATTTACAATCAGGGCAGTGTTACACTGAATAAAGTCACAAACTATGATTTTGAAAAGCTTTTTACAAGTAAAATAAGCCACTTCCTGAAGTCTGTAATATTAAGACTCTCAAGAGTAGTGCACAAGAGGCCCATCTGCTTACAACATGCTTGGTATTATTCATTTTTATACTTTTTGTGATTCTGGTGGTATTAAAGTGATATTTCAGCCGGGTTCGGTGGCTCAGCCTGTAATCCCGTGCCTTTGGGAGACTGAGGTGAGTGGATTGCCTGAGCCCGCGGGTTCGAGACCCACCTGGGCAACTTGGCGAGACCACATCTCTACAATAAAGCAAAAATTAGCCGGATGTGGTGGTGCGCCTGTAGTTCCAGCTATTGGAAGGCTGAGGCGGAAGGATCGCCGGAGCCCAGCAGGTCAAGGCTGCGGTAGCTGAGAGCGGCCACTGCACTCCAGTCTGGGTGACAGAGTGAGACTCCAACTCAAAAAAAAAAAAGTGATATCTCACTTTTCCCCTTCTTTCCCCTTTTCTTTTCAGTCCTTCTGACATGTAACTGGACAATATGTTATGAGTTTGCAAACAGTTGGACTGTCAGGTTGCTTTTCTCTAGATGAACTTCCTTCGTCTTCCCTCCTCTTCTCTCCTCCTTTTCCCTTCCTGTATTCTTTAATTGAAACACTATGCACCATCTGAAAGCTTGAGAGAAAACAAAATGGAGGATGGAGAAGAATAACAAATATACACATAAAGAAAAGAGAAGGGAACACAACATGAGCTAGTGATCCATGAAGGTGGGGGAGAGGTAGCCATTTTATCTGTGCTGAATCAAGGGAGGAATGGGGAAGCAACAAGAGGAGGAAGGGAAAGGGAGGGGAGATCAGAAGAAACATTGGGAGCAGAAGGAAGAGGGGACATGGAGACAACTGAAGACAACTTGAGATCGACAGCTTGGCCTACGAGATCATGATATGATACCTGAATATTTGTGATTTTGAGACTCTTTCCATATATGTGGTAGCCATTTGGACTTTTTCTTTCAGTGATCTGCCTATTTATATCCTTTCTCCATTTTTCTATTTGGTTTGAGAACTTTATTTTTAATTATTTGTAGGTATTTGTGTATATGCTGATACTACATCTCTGTTAGTCTTAAAGTGTTAAATATCTTCTGTCATCTATAATTTATTTATTTATTTATTGAGTTGGAGTCTCACTCTGTCACCCAGGCTGGAGTACAGTGGCACGCTCACAGCCACCACAGCCTCGACCTGCTGGGCTCAGCTCATCCTTCAACCTCACACTTCCAAGTAGAGGAACTGCAAGTGCACACTACCATGCCCAGTTTATTTTTTGATTTATTGTAGAGACAAGGTCTCACCAAGTTGCCCAGTCTGGTCTCGAACCCCTAAATTTAGGCAATCCTCTCTCTTTGGCCTCCCAAAGTGCTGGAATTACAGGCTTGAACCACCCTGCCCGACCCTGTTTTTCCATTTCTAATAAGTATCCAACGCTTCACATATTTTGTATGTACAAACAAATCTATTCATTTCAAAATTTATACCCACATTAATTTGATAAAGTTTATCTTGTTCCATGAGAAATGACAACATAGTATTATTATTATTTTTTGAGTTGGAGTCTCACTTCGTTGCCCAGGCTAGAATGCAGTGGCTTGCTTACGGCCGCTCCAGTGTCGACCTGCTGGGCTCCAGCAGTCCTTCCGCCTCAGCATTCCAAGTAGCTGGAACTACAGGCATGCACTACCATGCCTAGCTTATTTCTGATTGATTGTAGAGACGAGGTCTCGCCAAGTTGCCTGGGCTGGGCTTGAACCCGTGGTCTCAAGCAATCCACTTGCCTCAGCCTCCCAAAGTGCTGGGACTAAGCCTGGCCTTAACTCCATTTTTTTTTTTTTTTGAGTTGGAGTCTCACTCCGTTGCCCAGACTGGAGTGCAGTGGCCACTCCCAGTCACCTCAGCCTCAACCTGCTGGGCTCCAGCGATCCTTCTGCCTCAGCCTTCTGAGTAGCCGGAACTACAGGCACGCGCTACCACGCCCGGCTGATTTTTTGATTTATTGTAGAGATGAGGTCTCGCCAAGTTGCCCAGATGGGTCTCGAACCCGCCGGCTCAGGCAATCCACTCACCTCGGCCTCCCAAAGCACTGGGATTACAGGCTGAGCCACCGAGCCCGGCTTCTCCATTTTATTTATGTATGTATGCATTTACTTATATTTCATTTGATTTATTTATTTTAGTTGGAGTCTCATTTTGTCACCCAGGCTGGAGTGTAGTGGCATGCTCCTGGCCACCGTAGCCTCCACCTGCTGAGCTCAGGCGATCCTTCCACCTCAACCTTCCAATTAGCTGGAATTCCAGGCACACGTCACCATACCCAGTTAATTTTTTGATTTATTGTAGAGATAAGGTCTCACTAAGTTGCCCAGGCTGGTCTCGAACCCATGGGCTCAGGCAATCCTCTCACCTTGACCTCCCAAAGTGCTGGGATTATAGGCATGAGTCACCGCGCCTGGCTACTCCATTTTATATATGAGGAACTAGAAGCTCAGAGAGCAAGACTTGTGCAAATATTACACAACTAATATGTGGCAGATAGGGATTCAAGGCAAGGTCTATATCATTTGAGCATCTCATGTACTTTTGATAATACTCTATTCCAAGAAAGAAGTCATCAAAGCACCTGTAGCAATTATTAAATCATAGGGCCACTTGCCTTATTCTATCAAGGATCATTTGAAAAAATGCTCACTTGATCTTATGAATTCTAGAGCATTTCAAACCAAAGTGGTGCCTTAAGTTTATAGTCACACTTTATATTCATGTCTATGGCAGACAAAATGAGGCCGGTTGTGGTGACTCACACCTGTAATCCCGGCACTTTGGGAGGCTGAGGCAGGAGGATTACTTGAGCCTAGAAACCAGCCTAGGCAACACCAGCCTAGGCAATACCAGCCTAGGCAACATAGAGAGACCTCGTTTCTACAAACAATTTTTTTTATTATTAATCAATATTTTTTATTATGGGTTTGTGGGGTACAGTTAAGGGTTGGGTGTACAATTACGTTTCATTCAGGCACCCTGTTGATAAGAGGTGTTTTCCCAGTCCCAGACAGATATTTGCTACTGTTAATCCCACCCCCCCATAGTTTCCCAGTACCATCAGTCATTTTCTTATAGTATTACATTGGATGTTCAAGGTCCACTATATGAGTGAGAACATGTGATATTCGGATCTTTGTTTCTGTGAGAGGTCACTCAGTATTAGAGACTCTAGCTCCATCCAGGTTGCTGCGAAATCCATGATTTTGTTCTTTTTTATGGCTGTGTAGTATTCCATCGTGTGTATGTACCACATTTTTTAATCCAGTCCTCTTTTGATGGGCAGCATGGTTGGTTCCAGGCTCTTGCTATCGTGAACAACGCTGCGATAAACATACGTGTGCAGGTATCTTTTTTATAGAGTGATTTGAGTTCTTCAGGGTATATTCCCAGTAGGGGGATTGCGGGATCATATGGGAGGTCGATTTTTAGAGCTTTTAGGAATCGCCACACTGCTTTCCACAGAGGTTGCACTAGTTTACCCTCCCACCAACAGTGTAGAAGTGTTCCCTTTTCGCCACACCCTCTCCAGCAGCTGTTATTTTTTGAGTTGTTGATAATTGCCATTCTGACTGGAGTTAGGTGGTATCTCAGTATGGTTTTGATTTGCATCTCCCTGATGATTAGTGAGGTTGAGCATTTCTTCATGTGTTTATTGGCTGCTCGGATGTCTTCTTTTGTGAAGTGTCTGTTCATATATTTTGCCCATTTTATAATGGGGTTGTTTGTTTTCTTCTTTTCAATACATTTCAGTTCCTTGTAGATCCAGGATGTTAAGCCTTTGTCAGACCTAGAGTTGGCAAATACTTTTTCCCAGTCTGTAGGCTGTCTCCCTGCTCTCTTGATGGTTTCTTCTACAAACAATTTTTAAAATATATTAGGCCTGGTGGCCTATGCCTGTAGTCCCAGCTACTCAGGAGGCAGAGGCAGAAGGACTGCCTGAGCCCAGGAGGTCAAGGCTGCAGTGAGCAGCCTTGACTGGGCAACAGAGTGAGACTTCAGCTCAAAAAAAAAAATACAAAAAAATAAAATTTAAAATAGCAATGCCTAGTAATAGTTTCAATCTCAACTTTAAGGCAGCCTACTGGCATTATGACTGAGATGAGTAGATTGATTCAGTGATAGGTAGCCAATGCTTTAAAATGTTCTGATCTTGTAAGGCAACAAAAAGGGAATGGATCAAAGGAGGAGAGATCCATTGTGAAAATAAATATAAAGACAAGGAAGCGGGGAGAGAAGGGGAAGAAAAGGAGGAGCAGAAAATGAAGAAGTAGTATAGCAGAAGTAAAACATGTCTTGCATTTAGTGTGGAATGGTTGGGGAAAACTGGGTGGAACAAGATGGCTCTGCCAGATTAATGTGTTCTCTGCTCTGATAGGTGACAGAGGACATCAAAATGATACCCAAAATCTATCCCCTGTTTGCAACAGGAAGTTTTAAGTGAAGGAAAACAGCCATCAAATAGTCCTAAGTGTAAACATCCAAAGTTACCCAAACATCCAAATTTCCTGCTCTGGCCAGGCGCAGTGGCTCACACCTATAATCCCAGCATATTAGGAGGCCGAGGAGAGAAGGTTGTCTGAGCCCGAGGGGTTTGAGATCAGCCTGAACAACAAAGCAAGACCTCATCTCTACATTAACTCCAAAATATTTAGCTGGACATGGTGGCACACACCTGTGGTCCCAACTACTTGGAAGGCTGAGATGGATGTATCACCTGAGCCCAGCATGTCAAGGCTGCAGTGGCCATGAGTGTGCCACTGCACACTCATTTCAAAAGTGTTACATACTGGAATCATACAGTAGATAACCTTTTAGGGTTGGTTTTTCTCACTCAGCATTATTTCCTAAAGATTGATCGGCGGGGGGGAGGGGGCTAGAACCACGTCCAAATTCTCGGGCCATTTCAGCACAACCCAAGAGGGCAACTGAAAGTTGTGTAGTTCACTGAGGCACAGTCTGGACGACAGAGTGAAACTCCAATTCAAAAAAAATTTTTTTTTTCTGCTCTGACAAGGGACAGAAAGGTGGAAGCCTTGTCGGTAAAGGTTCCATAGGGGCAGGGCTGCTGAAGGAAGATTCTTTTACCTGAAGGTTCTGGTGATACTGCAATCAAAGGAGCATCAAGAGCCAACACTAGAGCAAGAAGCTGAGAACTGTAAACCAGAGAAGGAAAGAAGTTCTTAGAAGAATTCAAAATGAAGGGCTTCTAAAAGCAGGTGTGAAACTAACTGGCTTTCAGCATGCCTGCAAGATAAGAGAGCAGTCAAGAGAGTAAATAGAGAAGACTGTGCAAAAGCCCTAACAGAACTGTTTTTTGCAGCTTGATTTTACAGGCCCATCACAGTAGTGTGAAGCATAGAACTTTTCAGAGGGATAGGCCAGGTCAGAGAGTCAACTACTTCCAGTTATGGCATTAAAAATAAGGCAGAGAGTGAAGAAATCAGAACTTTCTATAGCACAGTAGGAGTCTATCCTATTTAATACTAGGCTGATGCATAAGTTCATAGCATTTACTTTTGGCATGGTAACACTGCAGTGTTAGGAGTTTATCATTTGTCATTTGGAATGCCAATGTTGTGCTTATGAATACACCTTGCATTTTTCAGATTTGAAGAAAGTCAGTGCTATTTGTGGGCTAAAGAAGACAGAATGTCAGGAAGAAAAAAAACGTATCTGTCATATTCTGCTGTTTGAATTTAACAGAGCAGTAAAGGCAGCAGAGGCAGCTCAAAACATTTGTGCCTTGTACAGGGAGAATGCCATCGGGGATAACAAATGGTTTTGTCATTTTAAAGAGGGCCACTTTAGCCGGGCTCGGTGGCTCAGCCTGTAATCCCGTGCCTTTGGGAGGCTGAGGTGAGTGGATTGCCCAAGCCCGCGGGTTCGAGACCCGCCTGAGCAAATTGGCGAGCCCTCATCTCTACAATAAAATCAAAAAAATCAGCCGGGCGTGGTAGCGCATGCCTGTAATTCCGGTTACTTGGAAGGCTGAGGCGAAAGGATCTCCAGAGCCCAGCAGGTTGAGGCTGCGGTGGCCGGGAGCGGCCACTGCACTCCAGTCTGGGCTACAGAGTGAGACTCCAACTCAAAAAAAAAAAGAAAAGAGGAAAGGAACCTAAAGTTCCATAAACGGCCACAAGAGGGAGCTCATTTTGGCCTGTTTTCTCCATACATCTCTTTCTTTGTCTTCTGATTGGATTTGCCCCTTTTTCTCCTTTTTTTTTTTTTTTTTTTGCATATGGATATATTTGAGGGTGAGTGTATTTTTTTTCTGCTGTTTGTTTGTTTATTTTTGTTTGTTTGTTTATCTGCTCATTGCTTGCTTGTCTGCTTTCCTTCTCCTTTCTCTACATCTTCCTTTCTTCTCCCTTCTATCTGTTTTTTTCCCTTCTCTTACCTCATTTTGATTTCAGGGGGTATACATATTCTCCTGCCACATGGACATATTTTAAGGCAGTGGGAAGTGGGCTCCAGGGGGCCCACACCCCAGTCAGTGGGTACTGCAATCTGCAGGTAATTTCTGAACTGTAGCTCCGCCCCATTCTTCCTTAATCAAATCTCAAAACTACAAAAAGAAAGCACAGCTACCCACCTCCAGCCCAGCTTTAAAATTCAACAAATCCAGAGGCTCTACCTAAGGAACAATAGGGGACTGAGCAAATAGAAGTGAAAGCTATCCCCCCATTACTGAGCAATGAATTTAAAGAGGCAGGAAAGGGGGGGAAATCCATCACAAATGAAGAAAAAGCAACAAACACCAGAACCACCCCCAGGCCCCTGGAAATGCAGTGCCTGAGAACAGAGTTAAGAACTCAAACAATGAAGAACCCCCAGAACGACTGGTCTCAAACCACAAATTCAGATATCAAGGTATTAATGGCGAGAACAACTGAAAATGAAGAAAAACAAGAAGAAAGAATGAAAGAGTTGATAACTGAGATGATGGCAATAAAGAGTACAGTAAATGAAATCAATAACAAACTGACAAGCATGGAGAGCAGAATTAACCAAGCAGAAGAAAGAATCTCAGAGTTTGAAGACTAAAATATGAAACTAACCCAAACTGTTAAAAACAGAGAGGAAGTTTTAAAAGATGGAACAAAGCCTCCAAGAGATATGTGATTATATTAAGAGGGTGAACTTATGCCTGATCAGCATTCCTGAGGCAGAAAGGGAAACAGAGATCACCTTGGAACAAACATTTCATGAGGTTATCCAAGAAAATTTCCCACATCTCATCAGAGATGCAACCATTCAAATACAAGAGATTCAGAGAACCCCTGCAATGCATCAAATGAAAAGACCAATTTCTAGACACATAGCAGTTCACTTACACAAAGTAGATAGAAAAAATCCTAAAGACAGCAAGAGAAGCTGGGCTCGGTGGCTCAGCCTTTAATTCCGCACCTTTGGGAGGGTGAGGTGAGTGGATTGCCTGAGCCCGTGGGTTTGAGACCTGCCTGGGCAGCGAGACTTCATCTCTACAATAAATCAAAAAATCAGCCAGGCATGATAGCTCATGCCTGTAATTCCGGCTACTTGGAAGGCTGAGGTGGAAGGATCGCCGGAGCCCAGCAGGTCGAGGCTGCGGTGGCCGGGAGCAGCCACTGTACTCCAGTCTGGGCGACTGAGTGAGACTCCAACTCAAAAAAAAAAAACAAAAAAAAAGACAGCAAGAGAGAAAGGTCAGACTACCTGCTGGTGAAGATGAATTGGAACAGCAGTAGAATTATCTACAAAAACAGTACAGACTAGAAGAGACTGAAGCCCAATCTTCAAAGTTCTCAAGGATAAACTATTCCAACTAAGAATTTCCTACTCAGGTAAGCTAAACTTCATCAGTGATGGAGAATTAAAATCCTTTCCAAACATTCAATCCCTAAGAGCTTATGCTGCCTCCAGACCAGTTCTACAAAAGACACTTAAGAAGGTATTAAGCACAAAAGGAAGAAAACAAAAAGAACCATGCTCTTTCCAAAAATGCAGGAAAACAGTAAATCAACACAACATGCATCATGACTGCACAATTGAGAACACATACATATTAACTCCCAACTCAAAAGAAAACCAACAAAACAAATAAGCATACAAACAGCAACAACAACAACAATTTTATTTTATTATTTATTTATTTATTTATTGAGTTGGAGTCTCACTCTGTTGCCCAGACTGGAGTGCAGTGGCCGCTCCTGGCCACCGCAGCCTCAACCTGCTGGGCTCCAGCTATCCTTCCGCCTCAGCCTTCCCAAGTAGCTGGAACTACAGGCATGCGCTACCACGCCTGGCTAATTTTTTTGATTTTTAATTGTAGAGATGAGTTCTCGTCAAGTTGCTCAGGTGGGTCTTGAACCCGCGGGCTTGGGCAATCCACTCACCTCAGCCTCCCAAAGGCATGGGATTACAGGCTGAGCCACCGAGCCCGGCAACAACAACAATTTTATAAGGGCCTCATGACAGGAGTAAATTCTCACATCTCAATAATCAGCCTGAACATGAATGAACTAAATGCACCACTGAAAAGACATAGAATGGCAAACTGGATTTTTTAAAACTTGACCCAACAATATGCTGCCTCCAGGAAACACATCTCACTACAAAGGACACTTAAAGTTAGAGGATGGAAAACAAATTTTCAGGAAAATGGAACACAAAAGAAAGCAGAAGTCGCAATCAGACAAAACAACCTTTAAGCTATCAAAAATCTTTTTTTTTAATTGGAGTCTCACTGTAGCCCAGACTGGAGGGCACCACAGCCTCAACCTGCTGGGCTCTGGCAATCCTTCCGCCTCAGTCTTCCAAGTAGCTGGAACTACAGGCACACACTACCACACCCAGCTAATTTTTTTTGATTTATTGTAGAGATGAGGTCTCGCCTGCCCAGGTGGGTCTCGAACCCACCAGCTCAGACAATCCACTTACCTCAGCTCCCCAAAGGCATGGGATTACAGGATGAGCCACCAAGCCCAGCTTAGCTATCAAAAAT
>JAPVLO010002142.1:0-40775 GCA_027257055.1 Cephalopachus bancanus
GGCTGCCGAGGACCAGCTCCAGCCGGGTTAAGGGTACCCCAAAGGTGGAGACAGCGTCGGCAATTGGGGGGAAAAAGAGAGAGAAAAAAAAGAGACTGGACTCCAGTCTAGTGCAGAAGCAAAGTGTGTTTTTATTGAAATTACAATGGGTCTTTTATACACAAAGTCAGATGTGGGAGGGGGTCCCTCCACCCACCAGAAACCTTAATCCATAAAACTTAATCAATGATTCCCTTTTTAAACCCTTTTCATATGATAATCTTAAAATCCCATAACAAAGGATAACCTAATCTGTGACTGACATATTCTATAAACCTTTTTCATCCTAAGCTGATTGATTTATGCCAATTTAAAAACAATTCTATAGAAGTTTAAAGTATTTACTTTACAAATGAAGTGGCCCATCCCAGAATTTTTGGGAAAATGTGGCCCAGTCCAAAGTTCACAGTGGGCTACCTGCAAGTAACCCAGTTGCATTCTTTAACAAAATGGCTGTCTTCTAAAACTATATTCTACAATTTACACCTTCAATAAATCCTAAGATTATGACCCAGAAGCCTGTGACCAATACTAAGGCTCTTAGATGTGACACGAGTTTGAAGTATAAGTTGTGTGAAAGCCAAAACTGCAGTTTGCAGAAGAATGGGAGCAATGAGCTTCTAAAGTTAGCTTGTGTTCGTCCCGGTCTCAGAGTTTTTATGTTTTGAGCTCACAGGAGCTTAATCTGGTTAGTGTTGAGTGAAAGGAGGAGGAAATGGGGTCAATAGCTCCCAAATACATCCTAGTGGTCTCGGGATCAACAGCCCTTCCTGATCCCTAATGCTCAGTGGGCCTCCGTGGCTGGCTCCCAACACAGGGCTCTGTCAATTCCCCCCTGGAGCCCAGGGTGAAACTTATGGTAGGGGGAAGCCCTGTCAACTTCTTAGTGGACACGGGGGCTGAGTATTCAGTTCTCCAAAAGTACAATGGCCTGTTTCAGAATAAGCATTACTTGGTCCAGGGGGCAACCGGGACTCAATTATGCCCCTGGACTACCAAAAGAACAATAAATTTGGGAAAAGGGGAAGTAACTCATTCATTCCTAGTAATGCCACACTGCTCACACTTGCTCCTGGGATGTGACCTCTTACACAAGCTTAAGGCCAACATAGGTTTTGAGGAAACCACAGTAACAGTAAGCCTAAACCCACCTAGGGCATCAAAAATTCTTGTTACTGTTCCCCTAAGTGAGGAATATATGTTAACAGAAGGTGGGGCCCCTCTTGACTCTTCAAATGCCATACTGCTAGCCCAGCTGCAGATTGAGTTTCCCCAAGTCTGGGCCAAATTAAACTCCCCTAGGCTGGCATCCCATCAACCACCAGTCCTTGTACATCTCAAAAGTCAGGTAGCACCCATTAGGGTAAAACAGTACCCTATATCCCCAGAGGCCCAGAAAGGCATAGCAATCCACATCCAGCATCTCCAGGAAGCTAAAATTCTAGTGCCGTGCCACTCATCCTGGAACACCCCACTTCTTCCTGTCAAAAAGGTGGGCACAGGAGACTACTGCCCTGTCCAGGACCTCAGGGAGGTCAACAGGCGAGTGGAGGATATCCATCCCACAGTCCCCAACCCATACACTCTCCTCAGTGGGTTAACTTCAGAGAGGCAGGTATACACTGTCTTGGACCTTAAGGATGCCTTCTTCAGCGTCCCATTGGCTAAGCAGAGCCAACCCTTGTTTGCCTTTGAATGGACAGATCCTGAAAAAGGGGAAAATGGCCAGTTAACCTGGACATGACTCCCACAAGGATTTAAAAACTCTCTCACACTGTTCGATGAAGCTCTCCACCAAGACCTCCGAGCTTTCTGGCAACAGCACCCTGAAGTGACTCTGCTACAGTATGTAGATGATCTATTCATCATAGCCACATCAGAAGGTGAGTGCCTGCGTGCCACCAGGCACCTGCTTAGAGAACTTCAAACTCTGGGATATAGGGTGTCAGCAAAAAAGGCTCAGCTCTGTGTGACTGTAGCCACATACCTTGGGTATAACCTCAAGAGATGAAAAAGATCCCTAACTGCCCAGAGCATTCAGGCTATAGCAGGCATCTCGACCCCGGGAAGCAAAAGGCAGGTCCATGAATTCTTGGGAGCTGTAGGATACTGCCAACTATGGATCCCTAAGTTTGCTGAACTCACAAAACCCCTCTACAAAATAACCAAGGGACCAGAGACTAATTTTAAATGGACACCAGAGGGGGACAAAGCTTTCCAAGCCCTTAAAACTGCCCTAGTCTCAGCTCCATCCCTGGTCTTGCCAGATATTGAAAAATCTTTCCACCTTTATGTGGATGAAAGATGAGGCATCGCCTGGGGGGTCCTAACCCAAAAGCGTGGCCCATGGAACAGGTCAGTCACCTACCTGTCAAAAACACTGGACCCAGTAGCCTTGGGCTGGCTGCCCTGCCTGCAGGTTATAGCAGCCATTGCCATGTTAGTAAAGGACTCAGACAAACTAACATTGGAGCAGAATCTGACTGTCACAGCCACTCATGCAGTGGAGTCTTTACTCCGAGGGGCCCCTGACAAATGGATGTTAAATGCCTGAATAACTCATTATCAAGTGCTGCTTTTAGATCAACCCCACATCAAGTTCCAGCATACCCCCAGCTTGAACACTGCAACTTTACTACAGGAAGAAAGTCCCATGGGGTCGCCGCATTGTTGTTATGAAACAACTGACTTCCAGAAGCTGCGCTAGGACCTAACCGATATCCCGAGAACAAACCCCAACCTGACGCTTTTCTCGGATGGCAGCAGTTTCATCCAGAATGGGGTAAGATATGTAGGGGCAGCGGTGGTCACTCTACAGGGAACTATTCGGGCTGAGCCTCTTTCTCAGGGAACATCAACCCAAAAAGCAGAACTGATTGCCCTAACTGAGGCCCTGAAAGCAGGTGAAGGAAAAGTTGTCAACATCTACACTGACAACAGATACACGTTTGCAACTGCACACATTCATGGGACAATTTACAGGGAACAGGGATTGCTCACCACAGAGGGGAGAACTATAAAAAATAAAGTGGAGGTCTAAGACCTCCTGGCGGCAATATGGGCCCCCAAACAGGTGGCCATCATCCATTGCCCAGGCCACCAAAAAGGGAACGCAAAAGAGGCAATAGGAAATAGAAAAACAGATCAAGCAGTCAGAGAAGCTGCTTACCACAGAACCACCTGCCTGCTGGCGCTGCCTCCTCCAGTTCTATGTGAACCACCAAAATATACAGAAGAGGACCTCCTCGCTGCACAAAAATTGCAGACAACCTCAAACCCAGACAAATGACTTCAACTTCAGGATGGCAGAACCTTCCTCCCTCGAGTCCTGGACAACAAACCCTAAGGCAGCTCCACAAGGAAACTAATTTGGGAAGGACAAAACTAACTAAACTTGTGAGAAAAGAATTCTGTCTCCCTCATCTGGACCAGCTCACCCAGGAGCTCATTCAAGGCTGTGTGTCATGCCAGCAGACTAATAATGCTAAGGTCAGTGTAACCCAAGGGGTCCAAAACAGGGGACTAACCCCCGGTAGACATTGGGAAATAGACTTTATAGAAGTCAAACCTGGCAATATGGATATAAATACCTATTGGTCTTGGTAGACACCTTCTCGGGATGGGTCAAGGCATTTCCTACAAAAACTGAAACTGCTTCTGTAACAGTAAAGAAACTCTTAAATGACATCATACCAAGATATGGTCCACCTATCTCAATAGGCTCAAATAATGGCCCAGCATTTATTTCTAAACTTACTGAAGGTATTGCAAAAACCTTGGGGATAAATTGGAACTTACATTGTGCTTATCATCCCCAGAGTTCAGGACAGGTAGAGAGAATGAATCGGACGCTTAAGGAGACTTTAACCAAATTAACCCTGCAGACCGGCAGAGGTTGGGTAACACTCCTTCCCTATGCCCTCTTAAGGGCCAGGTGTACCCCCTACATCAAGAGTCTAACCCCCTTCGAAATTCTTTTTGGACGGCCCCCGCCATTACTTCCAAAAATTGGACTGGAAAAAGCACTAGAACTGTCTAACCATAATTTGCTTCAGTCACTGCAGGCTCTTCAAAGAGTTCAGCAAGGTGTCACTGAGACTGTGCAGGCAGCTTTCCGGAAACCGGTTCTGGAACATCCATACCCGTTCCAGGCCGGTGACCAGGTCTGGATAAAACGGCACAAAGCTGAGGCTCTCACCCAAGGTGAAAAGGGCCCCATATCGTAATCCTTACTACTCCTATGGCTGACAAAGTCAGCAGTGTCCGCCCCTGGATTCATCATTCACAAGTAAAGGCAGCCACCACCACACCCCTGGAAACATGGAAAGTCATCAAACCAGCTACTGGAGAAAATCCTCTAAGATAAGACTTTTGCAGGCCCCGGTATCTTAATTATATTCCTTGCATACTTTCCCCAGGTTGAGGCCTATTGGCCTAACCCGTGTAATCCCTATACTCCAGGGAAGTATTCCTGGGAACTGAGACGTACTGTCACTGGGACCATAATTACCACCTACAGAGGAAGCCGGCAGCCTTTAATTTTGTCTTTAATTTTGACCTTTGTAAATTATGGCCAGGTCTAACCCTCGGGGACACACACACTTACAAGTGTGGCACATTAGTTTATGAAAAAGGACTTAAATCTGTTGGTTTTTATGCTTGCCCAGCATTGGGACCAGCCCGTTGCCACAAAGCAGGACAATACCACTGTGCTGCATGGGGGTGCGAAACTATTTCTCCTTGAAAAAACTAACACCCCTACATCAGCCTACATAGAAAAAAGCCTGCTTCCCAATGCAGCCAAATATAAACATGCAACCCACTTAAACTCACTATAATACTTTGGGATGCCCTCAGCATCCACCACGTATGGGAAATGGGTAAAACGTGGGGACTCAGAATGTATGCTGAAGGACCCGATCCTGGCATGCTATTTACTATTCAAAGGCAGGCCATCCCCCACACCCTAAATACTATGGGTCCCAATAGCAACTTAATTCTCCAAAAACCTGAACCTTCTGAACACCCCCTAACCCAACTGCCAGTCCTGCTCCCCTACCCTCTGCCTTAGCATGTGGAGATGAAAATCATTTCCTCTCTATGCTATCCTGTTTACTGATTTGCAAATGCTACTTGTCCTGAAGTAACGAGAGACTGATGGCTATGCCTAGACCCTCAACCCCCTTATTACATAGGAATTGCAGTGAACTCAATAGGCAATTCTATTGAGAATGTACACATTTTTAACCTTGCTTCAACTCAGTCCTTAGGACTATGTGCCTGGGGACAGAACTCGGCCCTTACTCTGGGAGGTCTTCAAGGATGTGGATCTTGCCTTTATTTTCCCTCATAATATAAGTAAATCTCCCTACCAAATGTCATGTGATACTGCCTCTGTAATAAGTATCCCCAATCCAAAAACCTCTAAAGACCTCCACATGGCTGTTGCATCCCCCACCACCTGGTTTGCTTGTACACAAGGTATAACATCCTGTACTGCTGTAGAATACTTCAGGGACACTGCAGAAATCTATGTCTTACTGCATATACTACCCCAGCTATATATCTATAAAGAAACAGAGGGACGGGAACACCTTGGACTCTCAGGCCTCAGGCGATCCAAGCAGGTCCCCATATTAGTGACCCTCCTCATTAGCCTAGGAATTGCAGGGCCCACAGCAATAAGTACAGCTTCTCTGATTGTTGGGGACCAAAACCTCAAAGAGCTAAGTAAACATGTTGATAAGGACCTAGGACTCCTGGAGTCGAGCATATCCTGCTTAGAACAGCAAGTCAGTTCCTTAGCTGAGGCCATGCTTCAAAACAGGAGGGGACTTGATCTCCTCTTCATAAAGCAGGGAGGGTTATGCATGGCCCTGGGAGAAACGTGCTATTTCTATGCAAACCAACCCGGAGTCATCCAAGACACTCTTGCCCTGGTAAGACAATCTAAAACAAAGAGAGCTGCAAAGACAAGCCTCAAGAAATTGGTATCAGTACCTCTTCTCTTGGTCCCCCTGGCTCACAACCCTGATCTCGGCAGTGGCGGGACTTCTCCTCCTGCTCCTAATAGGTATAACAGTAGGGCCTTGCTTAATTAAAAGCTTCCTTGGTTATGTTAAAAAATAGTGTGTCATCAGTAAAATTAATGGTTCTCAGAACTCAATATAATCCCCTATATAAAAAGTCAATGATTTGACTCCAGGAACAACTGAAAGGGGGGAATGTGGAAGGGGGCTTACAAAAACATCTACAATCTAAAAAAATAGGCTAAACATGTACTCAGCCTTTGCACAGTTAAAAGGTTCCCTTCCTGAAAACTGGCAACAGCACTTACTGGCTAGGTTAAACTGTCTAACGGCTTTTTTTTTTCTGTGAACCATGCTTGCATTGCTTGAAAGGTACCAGGCCTCTGGGATGTTGCAGTTTAGCCCACTTGGAAAGTCCCAGTGTGGTTTAGCCTTTCTTAAGCAAGCCCCTACAGCTAGTCAGGGCCTCTTGCTGTGGGACTGTTACGTCCAGCAGGCAAGTGGCTGCCGGCCCAGCTCTTGACTAATAAAAACCTCTCCTTTTTATAACTTGTACTTTCAGTGTTGGAGTCTGTGATTTAGGCACTCGGTCCCTATTTCAGTATCCCATAAATTTATATAAATACATGTAAAAACAGTTAGTGAGAAAGAAGTAAAAAACAAACAAATCTAAAATAATAATGAAAAAAATTTCTTATTTCTCACTGAAATGAAAGCACAATTTCTTCACAATTGAATTTGTTTTATTCTCTTTTCTCAAAGCATTATGAGATCTTTTAAAACAAAATATGTCCCTTTTTTTCTATTTCAATAGTCTTAGGGAACACTATATTTTTTTACATGGATACATTGCATAGTGGTGAATAAATCCGAGATTTAACTGTACCCATTGCCCTCACACCATATATTACACTCACTTGATTTTTCATCCTCTCCCACCTTCTGCCCTCCCTCTTCTAAGTCTTCAATGTCCATTATACCATTCAATATTCTTTTGCATACCCTTAGCATAGCTCCCACTTATAAATGAGAACATGTGGCATTTGGTTTTCCAATCTTGGGTTACTTCACTTAAGATTATGATCTTCAATTTTATTGAAGTTGCTGAAAATACATTATTTTAGTTCTTTTTTACAGATGAATAGTATCCCATAGTGTACATATGTATATATCACATTTTCATTATCCATTGATCACGTGATGAGCATTTGCATTGATTCCACATTTTTGCTATTGTAAATTGTGCTGAGATAGACATGCTTATGTATAACAACCTCTGTTGTTTCTTTTATATAACAATCTCTGTTCCTTTGGGTAGGTACTAAGTAGTGAGATGACTGAATCAAACAGTAGATCCACATTTAGTTATTTTAGAAGTTTCCATACCAATTTCCATGGAAGTTTACACATTTACATTCCCACCAACAGTGTATAAGTGTTCGATTTCACAACCATGCCGACATCTGCTTTTTTTTTTTTTTTTTAATACTGGCCTTTCTGACTGGTATAACATGGTATCTTAATGTGGTTTTAATTTGTATTTCCCTGAGATGAATGATGTTGAGCATTTTTTCGTATGTTTATTGGTCATTTGTATATTTTCTTTTGAGAGATGTCTGTTCATGCCGTTTGTCAAATTTTTATTTATTTATTTATTTTATTTATTTTTTCAAACAGATTAAAGTTTATTACCAATGTGTCAATCTTGGCCCAGGTAGATAGTTGGATAAGATGAACCCAAGCCTCAGGTTCTTCCCAATATGATGATCCTATAAATATCAAGAAAGATATAGTCCTCAAAGAAGTATTTTCTAAATACCTGAGGGAGATTTCTCCCCATCTCTATGTCCCAGCTATTTCCTTCACAACAGTTATCACTAGTTTTCTTTCTTTCTTCTCTTTTTTTTTATAATCAATATTATTCATTATGATATTGTAGGGTACAGTTAAGGATTAGGTATACAAATACGTTTCATTCAGTCACCTTTGTTGATAAGAGGTGTTTCCCCATCCCCAGACAGATATTTACTACCATTAATCCCATCTCCCCCCCCCATAGTTTCCCACTACTGTCAGTCATTTTGTTATAGTATGACATTGCATGTTCAAGGTCCAATATATGATTGAGAACATGTGATACTTGGATCTTTGTTTCTGTGAGAGGTCACTCAGTACTATAGACACTAGTTCCACCCAGGTTGCTGTGAAATTCATGATTTTGTTCTTTTTTATGGCTGGTGTTTCCTCATGTAATTCCACATTTTTAAAATCCAGTCCTCTTTTTAAAGGGCAGCATGGTTGCTTCCAGGTTTTGCTATTGTGAACAATGCTGCGATAAACATACGTGAGCAGGTATCTTTTTTATAGAGTGATTTGAATTCTTCAGGATATATTCCCAGTAGGGGGATTGTGGGGTCATATGGGAGGTTGATATTTAGAGCTTTTAGGAATTGCCACACTGCTTTCCACAGAGGTTGCACTAGTTTACACTCCCACCAACAGTGTAGAAGTGTTCATTTTCGCCACACCCTCTCCAGCAGCTGTTACTTTTTGGGTTGTTGATAATTGCCATTCTGACTGGAGTTAGTGGTATCTCAGTGTGGTTTTGATTTGCATCTCCCTGATGATTAGTGAGGTTGAACATTTCTTCATGTGTCTGTTGGCTGCTCAGATGTCTTCCTTTGTGAAGTGTCTGTTCATATCTTTTGCCAATTTTATAATGGGGTTGTTTGGTTTTTTTCTTTTCAGTACGTTTGAGTTCCTTGTAGATCCAAGATGTTAAGCCTTTGTCAGACCTGGTGTTGGCAAATACTTTTTCCCAGTCTGTAGGCTGTCTCCCTGCTCTCTTGATGGTTTCTTTGGCTTTGCAGAAGCTTGTCAGTTTAATAAGGTCTCACTTGTCTATCTTCTCTCTTATGACCTGTGGGTTTCGGGTTTTGTTCAGGAATTGGATGCCAGTTCCGATTTCCATGAGACTATGTCCATCATTTTCTAAGGTTCTTATGGTTTGAGGTTTTACATTTAGGTCTCTGATCCATTAGGAGTTAATTTTTGGGTATGGGGATATATAGGGGTCCTCTTTCAATCTTCTGCATGTGGTCAGCCAGTTTTCCCAGCACCATTTACTGAATAGGTTCTCCTTTCCCCAGTGGTAGGTGGTGGAGACTTTGTCGAATATGAGTTGGTTGAGAAATTGAGGTTTTGCTCCAGGAATCTCAATTCTATTCCATTGATCTATATGCCTGTTCCTATACCAATACCAAGCTGTTTTGATGATTGCAACTTTATAGTAAAGTTTGAAGTCTAGTAGTGTGATACCACCAGCTTTGTTTTTTTTTGTTGTTGTTGTTGTTGCTTTTTTTTTTTTTTTTTTGCTGAGGATTGTTCTGGCTATTCTTGGCCATTTATGTTTCCATATGAATTCCTGTGGTGTTTTTTCTAGGTTTGAGAAGAATGTTGCTGGTAATTTGATGGGTATTGCACTGAATTTGTAGATTGCCTATTTTTTGTATTATCTTTTTGTCTTCTATGTCCTGGATTTGGGTGTTTATTTTGGTGATCTGGATTCTTCTGCTGAAATTAAGGTTTTTGTGGTCTTGCTTTTCCAGCTTCCTTAGGTGGCTTGTTAGGCTGTTAATTTGTGTTCCTTCCATTTTTTCATGTGTGTTTGCAGGGATATAAATTCCCCCTCTTACTACAGCTTTTAAGGCATCCCGTAGATATTCATAAGATGTTCTTCAAATCCATGAGCATGGGATATTTTTCCACTTGTTTGTGACATCTTGGATTTTTTTGAGCAGTGTTTTGTAGTTTTCATTGTAAAGGTCTTTCATGTCCCTGGTTAGAAAGATCCCAAGGTATTTCATTTGTTTTGTGGCTATTGTGAATGGAATTGTGGTTTTATTTGGGTTTATGTTTGTTTATTATTGATGTAGAGAAATTTGATTGTCTTTTATACATTTATTTTGTATCCTGAGACTTTGCCAAAGGACTTTATCAGTGTAAGGAGGATTTTGACAGGTTCTCTTGGGTTTTCAAGGTACACAATCAATTCGTCTGCAAAGAGAGGTAACTTGACTTCCTCTTTCCCTATTTGGATACCCCTGTTTGCCTTCTCATCTCTGATTGTTCAAACCAGTACTTTCAATACAATGATGAACAGGAGGGATGAGAGTGGGCATCCTTGTCTTGTTCGAGTTTTCAGGGGAAATGGTTCCAATTTTTGTCCATTTAGGACTATGCTGGCTGTGGGCTTCTTGTAGATGGCTTTTACTATTTTGAGGTATGTTCCCCGTATGCCTAGATGTTTGAGGGTTTTTATCAAGAAGAGGTGCTAGATTTTTTCAAAAGATTTTTCTGCATCTAATGATATAATCATGTGGTTTTTGTTTTGACATCTGTTGATGTATTTAATTACATTGATGGTTTTACAAATGTTGAACCAGCCTTGCATCCCAGGCATGAAGCTTACTTGTTCATGATGAATGATTTTTGAGATGTATTGCTGAATCCGGTTTGCTAGGATCTTGCTGAGAATTTTAGCATCTATGTTCATCAAAGATATTGGCCTGTAGTTCTCTTTCTTTGTAGGATCTTTACCTGGCTTGGGTATCAATGTGATGTTGGCTTCATAAAATGATTTGGGGGAAGTTCCATCTTTTTCAATCACCTGGAATACCTTCAGTAGGATTGGTATCAGCTCCTCCTTAAATATCTTGTATAATTCTGCTGGAAAGCCATCTGGACTGGGGCTCTTTTTTTTGTAGGTAGTTTTCTTATTATGAAGTCGATTTCCTTGATTGTTACTGGTCTATTTAGGGTCTCAATTTCTTCTTGTTCCAACCTAGGTAGGTTGCGTGATGTCAGAAAGTTCTCCATTTCCTTAAGGTTTTCAAGTTTGTTTCCATACAAGTGTACGTAGTAGTCTCTAATGATCTTTTGTATTTCTTCAGGGTCAGATGTGACTTCAACTTTTGTGTTTCTGATTGTGCTTTTGGGTTTTTTTCTCTTTTTTTCTTGGTCAGTATAGCTAGGGGACCATTGAACTTGTTTACCCTTTCGAAGAACCAGCTTTTTGTTTCATTGATTTTTTGTATTATCTTTTTGTCTTCTATGTCCTGGATTTGGGCGTTTATTTTGGTGATCCGGATTCTTCTGCTGAAATTAAGGTTTTTGTAGTCTTGCTTTTCCAGCTTCCTTAGGTGGCATGTTAGGCTGTTAATTTGTGTTCCTTCCATTTTTTCATGTGTGTTTGCAGGGATATAAATTCCCCCTCTTACTACAGCTTTTAAGGCATCCTGTAGATGTTCATAAGATGTTTCTTCATTTTCATTTGCTTCCAGGTATCTTTTGATCTCTGTTTTGATTTCATCATTGACCCAGGAGTTGTTTAGCATCATGCTGTTTAGTGTCCACGTCTTTGTGGGTTTTGAAGGGACCTTGTTGGTGTTGATGTTTATTTTTATTCCACTGTGGTCCGAGAAGGTGCATGGTAGAATTTCCATCCTTTTAAATTTGCTTATGCTTGATTTATGGCCAAGTATGTAGTCGATCTTAGAATATGTTCGATGTGGTGATGAGTAGAATGTGTATACTGTGGTCTTCGGATGGAGTGTTCCATAGGTATCAATTAAGTCCATTTGGTCCAGAGTCACTTTGAGGTTCTGAATCTCCTTGCTGATTTTTTTGTCCTGATGATCTGTCTGGGGTTGTAAGTGGGGTATTAAAGTTCCCAATTATGATGGTGTTAGAGTCAATATCTTTCTTTAGTTTTCCTAGAAGTTGCTTTATGAAAGTTGGCACACCTATGTTGGGTGCATATATGTTTAGGATAGATATTTCTTGTTGATGGAGTGAACATTTTATCATTATGTAGTGGCTCTCTGTATCTTTTTTAATTTTTGATAGCTTAAATTGTATTTTGTCTGAAATTAGGATTGTGACTCCTCCTTTCTTTTGTGTTCCATTCACCTGAAATTTTGCTTCCCATTCTCTTACTTTGAGTCTGTGTATGTTCTTTCTAGTGAGATGGGTCTCTTGAAGGCAGTATATTGTTGCCTGGTGATTGATATTTTATCCATTTTGCCATTCTATGTCTTTTCAGTGGTGCGTTTAGTCCATTCACATTCAGGTTAACTATTGAAATGTGAGAGTTCATCCCTATCATAGAGTTCTTATAGAGTTGTGGTTCTTCCACTGGGTTTTTTTGTCTTTCTTTTGGTTTTGGGGTTGGTTCATGTATATTTTATTCTTTTTCCTGTACTTTTGTGAAGAAGGTTGTTCTTTTTTCTTTTCTTCTGTGTTTAGTCCTTTCTTAAGTGTTTCATGTAGAGGTGGTTTGGTGGCTGCATAAGTTCTTAGGGATTGGATATCTGGGAAATATTTTAATTCTCCCTCACTGATGAAGCTTAGCTTGGCCGGGTAGGTTATTCTTGGTTGAAATTGTTTATCTTTTAGGACTTTGAAGATAGGGCCCCAAGCTCTCCTAGCCTGCAGGGTTTCTGTAGATAAATCTGCTGCTATTCTAATTGGTCTTCCATGGTAGGTGATCTGGCCTTTCTCTCTTGCTGCCTTTAGGATTTTTTCTTTAAGTCTACTTTGTTTAGGTGAATTATTATGTGTCTAGGAGTTGGTCTTCCCATTTGTTGTCTTGCATGGGTTCTTTGAATCTCTTGTGTTTGATTTTTTGCATCACCGATTAGATAAGGGAAGTTTTCTTGAATGAGCTCATGGAAAGTTTGTTGCAGTATGGTCTCTGTCTCTCTTTCTGCCTCAGGAAGACCAATTACTCTTAGGTTCGGTCTCTTGAAGTAATCACTCATCTCTTGAAGGTTTTGTTCTTTCTTTTTGAGCTTATTTTCTGTGTTTTTATGAGTTTGGGTTAGTTCTATATTTTGGTCCTCAAGCTCTGAGATTCTTCTGCTTGGGTAATTCTTGTTTCCATGCTTATCAGTTTGCTATTTATTTCATTCACAGTTACCTTAATTACTGTTATCTCAGATATCAGCTCCTTCCTAGTTTTTCTTGTGTTTCCTCAATTCTTTTTAATATCTGCATTAATGTCTTGATATCTAGGTTTATAGTTTGAGACCCTTCATTTGGGGGCTCTTCATTGTTTGCATTCCAAAGTCAATTTTCTCAATGTCTGCCCTCCCAGGGGTCTGGGAGAGACCCATACTCTTCTTTTGGTTGTTCTTTATTTGTGTAGATTTTTCTCTCTCTCTCCCCCTTTCCCTCCCCTTCTTTAATTCTCTTTTTGAGGGAAGGTGGGGTTGCTTTTGTTTCACGTCTGCAATATCCTGTTGTTCCTTATGAGGGTCTTCTGGCTTTGTTCACTTTTGAAGTTGAAGTGTGGGCTGCGGACTGTACTTTTTGCAGTTTTGAGGTTTAATTGAGGGGGAAGCTGTGGTTCAGAATGTATATGCTGATTCTAGCATCCACGAACAGGTGTATGTGCACACTGGAACCTATTTCCCTCTGCCTTACAATCTGCCCGTGCAGCAATATGTAGGTTTGGTCCCTAGATTAAAAAGTGCATATAAAAGAGGAAAATAATGGAGGAAGGGGGGGGGTCAATAGGAGGTTAGAGAGAAGAGCAAGAAGGAAAACAGACATACATACCAACTATCAGGTGAAGGAGACACGAGGTCACAGAGAAGTGAAAAAAGACACGCAAGAAAGATTCCCTAAATAATACTGATAGCTACACAGAGACAGACCAATAAAATCATGAAACAGTGTAAGTTAGAAGGCAAACAACAAAAGTGATCAAAACAAACAGTCAAAATGATAAAATCATGAGTCAAAATAAAAGATCAGACTAAAGTCACTTTAGCTCTGATCTCCGGCCTCTCCCCTTTGTTTTTCATTGCAGGCAGCTAGATTTACTCACAGTTTGGGTTTGTTTTTGTTTTTGTTTTGTTTTGAGTTGGAGTCTCACTCTGTCGCCCAGACTGGAGTGCAGTGGCTGCTCCTGGTCACTGCAGCCTTGCCTGCTGGACTCCGGTGATCCTTCCGCCTCAGCCTTCCAAGTAGCTGGAACCACAGGTGTTGGTTTTTTTTTTAGCCTGCTGCCTGGGAGTTGCTTTTGTCTGATTCAGTGTAGGGGTGGGGCTTTGTCTCCTGTTTAGTGACATTACCTTAGGAACCGAGGTGGGGGTTTATGATAGGTGGGTGGGGCAATGGAAATCTCTGCCTGGAGAAAGGCCGAGGCAGATTCACTTTCACAGAGCCATTTGTCTCCACTTGTCTGTGTCCCCAAGCTTGGGGTCATGTGCTGAGTTCCTCAGCCAGGGTGGGCCCAGAGCCCCATAGCTCCAAAGCTCCAAAGGGCTGGTGGTGAGCAGTGAGAGTGGCCCTGTGCCCCACACAGGGTACTTCAGCCAGGAATGGGACCAGTGTCTCTGAGGGATAGGTGCCCAGAACCTCTCTGAGTGACCAGCTGCTTGGTGCTGGGTACTGGGGGAGAGATGATATAGCCAGGGAGGGAGCTGAGACCTGAGACTCCCACACAGTTTGGAGTCACATATGGTGGTACAACAGCAGCAGAGGGCTGCAATATCCGGCCCTGCATGGGACCAAAGGTCCCCAGGCCTCAGTCCAGTGTGGCTGGTGGTGGGCTGGGTGATGGGGGAAGAAAAGTAAGAGTCTTTTTGGGAACTCACATTCGGAGAATCTCACAAGTCCACCTTTGCCATCACCATCTTAGCAGAATGAGCCTTGTCCAATTTTTAATGAGGCTATTTGTTTTTTTATTTCTGATTTGTTTAAGCTCTTTGTAGATTCTGGATAACAGTCCTTTGCCGAATGTATAGTTTCTTAACATCATCTCCCATTCTTTCAGATGCCTGATTATTTCTTTAACGCTGAAGCTTTTTTTGTTCAGTTAAGTCCCACTTGTTTGTTTGTTTTTTTGTTGCATTTGATTTTGGAGGCTAAGCTGCAATTATTTGCCTAGATCAATGTCCAGACAAGTTTTTACTAGGTTTTTTTCTATTATTTTTATGATTTTAGGGCTCACATTTATGTTTTTAAACCATCGTGTTTAATTTTTGTATGTGGTGAGGGATAGGGATCAAATTTCAATATTCTGCTTGTGGCTACCCAATATACTCACCATTATTTGTTAAATTGGGTGTCCTTTCCCCAGTATAAGTTTTTGTCTACTTTGTCAAAGATCGGTCTATTTTAGGCATTTGGGTTTATTTCTAGATTTCCTGCTGTGTTTCACTGTGGTATGTGCCTGCTCCTGTATCATATCACTGTTTTTTTTTTGTTTCTATAACCTTATATTACAATTTGAATTAAGTTAATGTGTTGTCTCCAGCTTTTATCCTTTTGCTTAGGATTACTTTAGCTATTCACGCTATTTTTTGGCTCCATATGATTTTTAAGTTCATTTTTTTTTTTTTCTCTTTATATGAAAAAATGTTGCTGGTAGTTTGAGATTGTGTTGAATTTGTAGATTTCTTTGGGTGGTATGGTCATTTTAACAATGCTAATTCTTCAATACATGAGCATAGGATGGTTTGTGTCCATAGCATAGATTTGTGTCCTCTACAATTTTTTTTTTCATCAGTGTTTCATAGTTCTCCTTGTAGAAGTCTTTCATGTCCTTGATTAAAAATATTTCTGCATATTTTAATCTTTGGATAGTGGTAAATAGTACTGAGTTATTGATTTGATTCTCAGCTTGGTTATTACTGATATATAGCAGTGCTACTGATTTTTGTGCGTTAATTTTGTAACCTGAGATTTTAATGATTTCATTTATTCTCCTTCTTATTGCTAGATGTGTTTTTTTATTCATTTTTCCCCTCAGGGATGTGACTTTAATTTGTATAGTTTACACTCACCTACGTTTGGCTCTGGTGCTTTCAATGGTATGAGTTCCATGATTTTAGAGAATCTTTGTAAGATAGTTTTCTCATACATTGCTTGTGTGTGGGGGGAGGGGCTTCATTTTCTCCTGTGGAGCTAGAATATCAGAGCTTATCTTGTTGACCAATGGAGTGCTGTGCTTTCTCCCCACCTCCACCCTCCCCACCCCCTGCCCCAACCAGTAATTTTTCTCTGGGTTGAAATTCAGTCTTCAGGCTGTTAGGAGTCATTCAAGGGTAAAAACTGATTGCAGCTGAAGCAGGTGATTGTGGTTATGTGCAATACCCTTATGGTGGGCTAAAATCTCAGCTGTGATGAATGAAGTTGGGGAAACTCCCAATGAAATGCACTGAGGTTTTTGCAAGAAGTTTGGTGGGGTAGTTCCCTCAGTTCCACCTTCTCTGATCCTTTCATCTTTCTTTGACCATTACATTGCATTGCCAATTCTCAAACTCAAACGGAATCAGATACTTACACACAATTAGTTAGTTTTCTAATGCTCTGTGTATACTATACCATGGATGGCAAAATTTATGCCCCTAAGATATAATGTTTAAATTTTTAAATTTTAAAAGCTTATGAGTGTATAGGAAATGTAATCATATCACCACTTCTACAAATGATTTACACTCTAATCAGTATTATAATAATCATACACTAGTCAGAGTTACCTTTTAATGTGTGCAAGTCATAATTAACTCATCAGAACTCTGTGAAAACTTGGATTAGTGGTACTTTTTATAGAAACTATTTATGAAGTTCAAATATTAAAGTTCAATATCTATATTTAAAAAAGAAAATTGCCTTGGTTTCCACTAAAATAAAAAAAGTAAATGATATGAATATTGTAACAGATGCATATCCTGACAATAACTGAATTAATATCAGTTCCTGGACAGTTTCTAATGAACTTTACTAACTAAGCTAGAGAATAAAGATATCATGAAAGTTAATCAAGCATTCAGAGATATTATGCTTTCTTTATAAAAAGTGTGTAATTTACTTGTTCTTTTGGAGAAAACTCTACTGAGGGGTTGATTTGTTACCACTGTACTTTATTACCCTATCTAAGCTTTATTTTTACAATTAATTCCACTTAAAATAATAAAACCAACACATTCTTTTGATCAAAAAATATTTTAAAGGGTTGAATAGAAAAGAAATTCTTAATAAAGTCAATATCCTCAATGAAAATAAAATTCTGTTAAGATTACAATTTTTACATAAGAAGACAATTCTGGATTCTGCCTTGAAGCTCACTTGTAAAGAGAGCAATCCTGAAAGGCTAAGCTAGAAAAGACTATTCCCTTAAGGGAGCATTCCTGAGAGGCTAGGCTAGAAGAAACTATTCCCTTAAAGAAGGAGGAAATAGATAGCTAGTCTGTGGTGAATTTCAACTAGGTCATTCTGGGTACACAACCCAGTCTCTTAAGTAGTATGGTATAATGGAAATACTACCCCTTAGAAATCTAACCTCAAGACTGAACTCCCTTATTTTCAATTGACTTAGATTGAGAGTAATATGCTCCCTTCATATGTACCAAGAAAGAAGACGCCCTATGCCACTAGTCATCAGGGAAATACAAATCCAAACCATAATGAGCTATCATCTCACACCTGTTAGGATGGCGTGTGTGTGTGTGTGTGTGTGTGTGTGTGTGTGTGTGTATGTTTGTGTGTGTGTGTGTGTGTTAGAACACTTAAAATCTACAATTTTAGCAAAAATTCCAAGTATAGCACAATATTAAGTATAACCTTCAAGTTATACATTAGATTACTAGACTAGTTCATCCTACATATGTGCAACTATGTATCATTTATCCTACATCTCCCCATCCTTAATGACCATTGTTTTATGGTCTATCTCTATATATTTGACTTCTTAAAAGATTCCATATATAATTTAAATAATGAATTATGTTTATTTCTGTGTCTGGTCTAGTATAATGTCCTTCAGATTCATCCATGTTATGGCAAATGACTTTTTTTTCATTATTAGTAGGTACATGCTGGTCTCAGACACCTGGACTTAAGTGATAATTACAACTTTCCCTCTCAAAATACTGGGATTACAGGCATGAGGATATTCTTTTCATAAGTTCAATAATATTCCATTGTATACATATATGCCACAGATTCTTTATCCATTCATCAATGGAATGACACTTAGATTGCTTCCATATCTTGAATATTTTGAATAATGTGGCAAAGAACATGGAAGGGCAGATATATTTACAAGGTAGCAATTTCACTTATGATGGCTATTATCAAAAAATAAAAATAACAGGCATTAGCAAGGATGTGGAGAAAAGGGAATCCTTGTACACTCTTGACGGGATGCAAATGGTGCAGCCATTGTGAAAAATGGTATGAAAGTTTCTCAAAAAATTAAAAAATACCATACAATCCAACAATCCCACTTCTGGTTGTTTATGCAAAATATTTGAAACTAGGATTTCAAAAGAGATTAAAAAAAGATATTGATATTCCCATGTTCATTGCAGTATTATTTAGAATAGCCAAGATGTGTAAACAACCTAAGTGTCCATTGACAAATGACTGGATAAAGAAAATGTGGTATATATAGGCAATAGAATCTCATTCTTTGTTAAAATAGAAGGAAACTTTGCAATATATAATAGAATGGATTGCCGGGCTCGGTGGCTCAGCCTGTAATCCCGCACCTTTGGGAGGCTGAGGTGAGTGGATTACCTGAGCCCGCGGGTTCGAGACCCGCCTGGGCAGCGAGACCTCATCTCTACAATAAATCCAAAAAATCAGCCGGGCGTGGTAGCGCATGACTGTAATTCTGGCTACTCAGAAGGCTGAGGCAGAAGGATCGCCAGAGCCCAGCAGGTCAAGGCTGAGGTGGCCGGGAGCGGTCACTGCACTCCAGTCTGGGTGACAGAGTGAGACTCCAACTCAAAAGAAAGAAAAGCATTCAGACATGTTTCCTTGTTATTGCTTGTAATTTATATAAAAGCTTTAAGGTAACTAGAAAATTACTGTAAGCCGTGCTCAGTGGCTCAGCCTGTAATCCTGTGCCTTTGGGAGACTGAAGTGAGTGGATTGCCTGAGCCCACAGGTTCGAGACCCGCCTGGGCAGTGAGACCTCATCTCCACAATAAATAAAAAATTCAGCCGGGCGTGGTAGCGCATGCCTGTAATTCCGGCTACTTGGAAGGCTGAAGCGGAAGGATCGCCAGAACCCAGCAGGTCGAGGTTGCGGTGGCCGGGAGCGACCACTGCACTCCAGTCTGGGCGACAGAGTGAGACTCTAACTCAAAAAAAAAAAAAAAAGAAAAGAAAATTACTGTAAAGGTTTCATCACTTACTAGACACGTGGCTTAATCTAGTCACAGATTCAGAGGTACTGTATGTAAAAGTCGTTTCAGGGTTTATAAATACAAAATATTTTATTGAAAAGCTAAATTCTGATTTTTACATGACAAGTTAACCACTGACTTACATTATTCTTTCAGGGCAACTTTATACTGATTTTCCATGCATATTTTTGCATATCAAAATTCTATAATTGCACATTTAAATATATTATGTGAGCATATAATTTAAAAAACCTAAACCACTTAATAACTTGAAAATGGAAGAAACATTTATAATGTGAAAAATGACCCCTAAAAGCAACTGCTCTGCAATTTGATGTTTACTGAAATTATTTAAATGAGTATTATTTCCACAGGTGCTACTGGAATTTTCTGAGATATGTGTCACTTTACACTTCTTTTTGCTTTTATTCTTCTTTTGACTGACGTTTATTAGTTTTAGTACCTAATTTTGTGTAGATGCATTATACAGAGCACTGCTAGGTCTCCCCTCTCCCCCTTCCCTGGAATTAAAAGAATTTATTGTTCTTTGATTTATTTTAAAGTAATCTTTTTTTAATTTAGAGATATTCTAATAATTTCTTATATTTCACTTTTTTACTGAAAATCACCAATTAAAAGGTAACATCTGTAAAATAGTTGAATATCAGTTCATTTTCTGGTAAAATATTTATCTTAAACTCCCCAAATCTCAGTTTTAATACATTACAGAAAATATATTTAGTCAAAGGTCATTTTAAAGTACTAAATTCTAAATGTTCTAAATGTTTTGCCTCACTGCCCTCTTAAGACACAAAATTGTTTACTTTTAACAAGCTCTTCTGGTAGGAATTTTTATTCCTCACTTCAATGTTTTGATATCTATATAAAATATTTATTATTCTGCACCAAAAATATAATATGAAACTCCCACAAAAATTATTAAATAAGCATCTGTATACAGGTATTTCTTCAGAAAAACACAGTACACTTAGTTTGTGTACTTAGTTACTTGCAAATTCATTGAAATATATCATTATTAAAATGTACAGCTCCTTAGTCATTGACAAATGCAGGAGAAAATAAGTTTCTTTACAACACTTTATTGAGCTATGATTGCCATACAAAGAGCTGTACATATCCTGGGCACAGTGGCTCAAGCTTGTAATCTCAGCACTTTGGGAGGCTGAGGCGAGAGGACTGCCTGAACTCAGGGGTTCGAGACCAGCCTGGGCAAGTTGTTGAGACCTCGACGCTATAATAAATCCAAAAAAAAAAATAGCTGGGCATGGTGGTGTGGCGCCTGTAGTTCCAGCTACTTGGAAAGCTGAGGCAAAAGGATCACCTAAGTCCAGCATGTCGAGGTTGCGGTGGCTTGTGAACATGCCACTGCACTCCCATTTGGGCGACAGAGTCAGACTCCAAATAAAAAAAAAAATAGCTGTACATATTTAATGTACAATACTACATGAATTGGAGATAAGAATTCACCCATGAAACCATCTCCGTAATGTATACCATAAATATATTCATCACCTCCAAAACTTTATTCTGCCCTTTCCATTATTACTATTCTTGTTGTTATTGATATTTTTGATTAAAAAATACTAATATTTCCCCTCGTAACAAATATTAGCATGCAATATTGTATTGTAAACTATATATTTATTCTAAAATTGTTAGATTTATAGTAGGAAACAAAAATTGAATTGTAGAGCAACTATGTGGTCTTTAAATGGGAAATGTTAATTTTTCATTCTTCCCTTTAGTATGTCATTATACAATGGCTTGTATTATTTTTAAAAGTTCTATGTAGATTAATTATATTATCATCCTAACATTGTAAATTGCTCTATAATAGGGTTTGTAAGACCTATATTATAATCTATATAAATACTAATTTACCACTTTATTTACCTGTGCCTTAATTTCTTTCATTGGTAAAATTGGGATAATAATACCTTCCTATGTCATTAAAACCAAATGAGGCAAAGGGAATAAAAGGGCTTTTTAAATTGTAAAGAATCTTACGAAACAAAAAAGTTCACTATTGGAATAAGGGTATACACCTCAATACTTACCACACCAGCTGAGTTACTATCAGGTACTAAATGTGTTTTAATTGGTCGATAAAAATAGGGTTAAGCCGGGCTCGGTGGCTCAGCCTGTAATCCCGCGCCTTTGGGAAGCTGAGGTGAGTGGATTGCCTGAGCCCGCGGGTTCGAGACCCGCCTGGGCAGCGAGACCTCATCTCTACAATAAATCAAAAAATCAGCCGGGCGTGGTAGCGCATGCCTGTAATTCCAGCTACTCGGAAGGCTGAGGCGGAAGGATCGCCGGAGCCCAGCAGGTCGAGGCTGCGGTGGCCGGGAGCGGCCACTGCACTCCAGTCTGTGCGACAGAGTGAGACTCCAACTCAAAAAAAAAAAAAAAAAAAATAGGGTTAAAATTCTTAGCTCCTTTTATCTAAGATGTGCATTGCTAAAAAAAACTGTCTAGATCAAATAGTACTACAGGAGACTTGGGGCTTTTTGATTTGGGGTTTGTTTGTTTTCATAGCAAGAGTAAAAACTTCAGAATTCTTATGTATTAAAAATACATGCTCCCCAATGCTATATAATTCAAAATAAAACACTACCAAAGAATAAAATTACCCTAAATAAATGCACAAAACTTTGCTTTTCCCGTGGTTACTACATTTAATTTTCTTTTTCTTTTCTTTTTTTTTTTTTTTTTTTTTGAACTGGAGTCTCACTCTGTCACCCAGACTGGAGTGCAGTGGCCGCTTCCGGCCACCGCAACCTCGACCAGCTGGGCTCCGGCAATCCTTCCACCTCAGCCTTCGGAGTAGCCGAAATTACAGGCGCGCGCTACCACGCCAGGCTAATTTTTTGATTTATTGTAGAGATGAGGTCTCGCCTGCCCAAGCGGGTCTCGAACCCGCGGGCTCAGGCAATCCACTCACCTCAGCCTCCCAAAGGCGCGGGATTACAGGCTGAGCCACCGAGCCCGGCTTACATTTAATTTTCAGAAAAACCAATTCAAGCTTCCTGAAAGATGAAATGGATATCCTTTTCCCCATTTCTCCCGCTAAATGCATGTGAAAGTCAGAATAGTATATACAAAGCAAACATAAAAGTTTCTGAAAATTGGAAAGAAAAACAACTAGGTAAGGACCTAGGTATCTAAGGCATTACATGGTAATGAGCTTCCTGAAATTTCTTTCTGCCTCATAAATCCCTTTCTCAGAGCTTAAGAAGCCAGGAAATCAAAGAAAGTAACCCCTAACTTAAATGTCTGTTCTTTCTAGCCAAAGGATCAAGAAAGGTGCATCATAGCAAAATAGATAACTTTAGACAATAACTGCTCTACTCCAGCCAAACACCACAGAAAGAAAAACTGTGTTACAATCCCCACCCATGCCAACAAAGACCCAGTGGAAAGCCTGAACTTGTAGTCTTACTATAATATTACTCTCCACCTCCATGAAGAATGCAACAGAGAAAAATAATAAGAAGTGATAACTTTCGTCTTCATGAACCAGTATTGAAACCACATGGCATGCCCCAGCCAGTATTAATAAGATGTTCTAAAATCAGAGGGCATGAAAAAGAAAATTCCTTCTAAGGCATGATGCTGATAAGCCAACTGAATTTCTACTTCTATCCGGATTAGTGAGTTGGTGCCCAGCCCCTCAGTCTCTCCACCCTTGCTGCTACAGTGGAGTCAAAGAAAGTAAGCTAAAGTAGAAAATGTATAACCATCTGGAATCTCATTCATAATGTTACAATGTTCAAGTTTCAACAAAAAATCACTCATACAAAGAACCAGGGAGACGTCAAACTGGATGTAGAAAGAAAATGGATAGATAAAATAATGAGATGACAGACATGTTAGAGTTATCTGACAACAATTTAAAAACAGGCATGATTTAAAATACTTAAAAGGGTCATTACATTTGAAAAGTTTTAGCAAAAATAACGCATATAATAAAAACAGCTGAATGTAAATGATAGAATTGAAAAATATAATAAACAAAATAAAAAACAGTAGTCTCAACAACAGAATAGAAGGGATTTTTTTAAAGTCAGTCAATTTAAATATAAAACAATAAAAATGACCCAATTGGGACAATGAAGAAAACAGGTCTGGAAAAAATAAACAGAAGTCTAAACACAATAACATTTATATTATTGGATTCCTGAGAGAAGAGGAGAAAGAGGGAAAGGCTGAAAAAGTAATTGTAAAAATAATGGCTGAAAATTTCTGCAATTTGGCAAAACACATAAACATACAGATTCAAGCATCTAAGTGATATCAAAACAGGATAAATCCAAAGAAACCCACACCAAGGAACATCACAGTAAAATATCTAAAACCTACACAGAAAAAAAAATAAAGTGAAGAGCAATAAACAAGATCTTACCAATAGTGGAAAAATAATTCAAATGCCATCATATTTCTTATAAAATCAAGGAAGCCAGAAGGAAGTAGGACAATACAAGGTAACCTTCAATAAATGAAAATATCTTTTTTTTTGGATGGCAGGGCCCTTGTAGTACAGGCTGCCTCTGCTAGGTAAGTGTTCTAGGAACCCATTGGGATCAGTGTAGCAATTAGCATTGTCGTAAGACACTGCGTTGAGATTCAGTGAGTTTTTTTGAAAAGTCTTTCAATGTGTTTGCCCATTTTATGATGGGTGATTTACCAGTGCACCTTCCCAACTGTGCTGAGTGTTTAGCAGTTTTTGACCAAAACTTCCATGACCCCATGCTCCACCCTCCCTCTTCATCCTGTCTCACCTGAGTGATTTTTTGCTTTGTTTTGTTTTGTTTTCCCTGATGATAAAAAGTCCTCAGAGAAAAACATTTTGCTGACGTGGAAGAGATGGAGGTGAAACAAAACAGGGCAGAAGTACTAAAGGCATCAAAATCGACAAGTTCAAAAACTGTTTTTAGCGTGGAAACTGTGTCTTGATAAGTGTATTGCATCACTCGGAGAGTACTTTGAAGATGACTTAAGTTTAAATATGCAAGAATAAATACATAATTTTTTATAAATAAATTCTGGTTGTCTTGGGTCCTCCTTTATGTTTCAGTGCTGAAAAAACAGAATTGAACTATTAACTAAAATTCCTATAACCACTACAAATACAAAAAAAGATACATTTAAAAATACTACAGATGAAACTGAATTCTAAAACATATTCATGTTACCTACAGGAAAAAGGTAACAAAAAAAACCATAGAAAACAAATAGAATATAAAAATTAAACCATGTTAAATTCCAACATATCAATAATTATACTAAATATACATGTATGATGTGGTCAAGTGGGATTTATCTCAAGAATGCAAAATTGTCTCAACACACAAACATCAATCAATGCAAAAAAACAACATTAATAGAATAAAAATTTTAAAAACACAGGATTTATCTTAACAGATTCAAAAAAAACTTTTGACAAAATATATCACATCTTTTCATGATAGAACACTAAAACTAGAAATGAAAGATGTTTCTTCAACCCTATAAAGACTATCTACTAAAAGCCAACAGCTAATATCATACTTATTAGTAAAATACTACATTGACTCCCCCTTAACAGTTAGAAAAATACAAGAATATCTGCTCTTGTGACTACTCTTCAGCATCATACTGAAAATTTTAGACAGGGAAACTCAGCAATAAAAATAAATAAAAGACAGTGAGATCAATAAAATATATTAAAACTATATTTTTACAGAGGACATGATCTTATATACACAAAATCCCAAATAATACATACACACACACAACACAAATTTGTTTGAACTGAAAATCAAGGTTGCAAAATTTCAGGTCAATATTAAAAACGAACATGTATTATTATACATAAGCAAAGAACAATCAACAATGAAATGAAAACAACTATTTACAGTAGCTGCTAAAGAGATAAAAATATTTAGGAATAAACTTGTCAAACAATATATGACATATACACTGAAAATTATAAAATATTGAGGAAAGAAGCTGAAGACTATCTAACTAAAAAAAAGCCATTTCATGCTCAATGTATTAAGATGGCAGTTTTCCCAAGGAAATTTACAGAATCAATATATTCCCTACCAAAATCCTAGTGGGGTATTTTGCAGGAAATAACAAGCTACTTCTAAAATTAATATGGACGGCCAAGTAACCCAGAGCAGCCAAAATATCCTTGAAAAGAAGTAAATAAAAGAACTTAAACCTTCTGATTTCAAAACATACTAAAAAGACAGAGTGATACTGATCTAAAGCTAGACATATATAGATGGAATTTTTAAAACTCATTAATAAGCCCTATATTTATGATGAATTGACTTATGAAAAAGATGACATGATATTCAATTGGGAAGATGGTCTTTTAAAAAAATTAACAGAATTTATTGTATTAGAGCAGATTTAGGTTTACAGAAAAATTGATTGGAAAGTAGACAGAAGTCCTCAACTCCCACACAGTTTCCTCTATAGTATTCATCTTTTATTAGTATACTACATTTTAGTTTATTATTGTTAAAACATTATTGATACATTATTATGACCTACAGTCATTGGTTTACACTAGGATTCACTTTTGATGTTGTCTCTTCTATGGATTTTTACAAATGTATAGCAAATGTATAATTACAGTAGCATACAGAATAGTTCTATTGCCCTAAAAATCTCCTGTGCTCTATCTATTTGACCACTATCTCAAAAAAGTCAAAGCCACCAAACTTCTTTAATATGTAGATACCTCTTCAAATTATTTGAAGAGGTATCTACATATTAAAAAAATTGCATTTATAATTTTAAAACTTTCTAAAAAAATTTAGGCCCATATGGTTTCACTGTAGAATTCCATCATTGGTTTGAAGAAGAACTGACATCCATTAGACATAATCTCTTCCAGAAAACATAAATATAATATAATTTATTATTGTTATTATTAGAGAGACATGGTGTCATTCTGTCACCCAGGCTGTAGTGCAGTGACACAACCATAACTGAAGCCTCAAACTCCTGTGCTCAAGTGATCTCCCACCTCAGCCTCTAGTGTAGCTAGGTCTACAAGCATGCACCACCACACCCAGCTAATTTTTATTTTTTATAAAGTTGGGTCTCACTATGCTGCCCAGGCTGGTCTCATTCCTGGCTTCAAGTGATCCTCCTGCTTTGGCCTCCCAAAGTGCTAAGATTACAGGTGTGAGCTACCATGCTCAGCCCCAATTATTTTTTAAAGCTAGAATTTCTTTGACATCAAAGTTGGAAATTAGTACAAAAAAAGAAAATTATATTGTCATAAAATTCAAAAACAACATGTCCATCAATAATGAATAAATAAACTGTAACTCATGTTACTCATATATTCACATATGCAAATATGATTCAGCCTTTATATAGGAAAATCTATCCTTTGCAACAACGTGGATAAACCTGGAGGACAAACTACTTCACCAGGGCCTGCCAGAAAAAAGGGAAATAGCAAACTTCAGCTGCCTCTAGTCTTCCAAACAGGAAAAAGGTATGTACAACTTTAGTCCCCACTAGCAATCCTCTTCCACCTAAAAGGGGAAAAGACTGAGAAAGACTGATAAAGTTAACATTCCAAAAACCCAAGCTCACCAGTAGTTTAAGACATAATTATAAAACTATAGAATACTTCATCTCACCCTATCTTACCATTATACCACTAAACATCTATTCACCAGAGTCCTTCAGTGTATCACATCCAGGTTTTAATGAAACATTACCAGACATATTAAAAGGGCAGAAAATACAATTTGAAGAGACAGAGAAAACATAAGAACCAGACTAAGGTGTGGCAGAGAAGTTGGATTTACTAGATCATGAGTTCAAATCATATCCTAAATGAAATATCCTAAATGTTATAATGATAAAAGTGAACAGCATGCAAGCACAAATAGGTAACATCAGCCCAGAGATAAAAATTCTAAGAAAGTATTAAAAATGATAGAGATAAAAAACACTGTAACAGAAATGAAGAAAGCCCTGGATGGGATAATTAATAGATTGAATGTGGCTATAGAAAGTATCTCTAACCTTTAGAATACAAAAATAAAAACTTAAAAGAAAAAACGACTAGAAATAACCCAGAATGAAATATACAAAACTGTGGGACAAATACAAAAATTGTAACAGATGTGTAATGGGTATACTAGAAGGAAAAGAAAGGTAGAAACAGAAGTGATATTTGAAACATAATGCCTGAGAATTTCCCCAAATTAAAAGTCTAACATCAAATTACAAATTCAGAAACCTCAAAGGACAATGAGTAAAATAAATACCAAAATAAAGACACAAAAATCCCCAAGCTTAATCTAAGCTTACCACAGTTAAGCAGCATAAAATTTAAAAAAGAAAAAGAATTGAAAGAAGCTAGAAGAAAAAAAAAATCTAACCTATAAAGAAGCAAATACAATAATTACATTCATTTTCTCCTCAGAAACAGAACAAACAAAAAGAGAGTGGACTAAATTATTTAACGTATTGAAACAAACATACAACAATTAAAACTTTATTTCCCCATGAAATTATCCTTCAAAAATGAAGGAGATGGCAGACCTGTTGCAGCCATTGTGAGTACTGCAGGACCTGAGAATCAGCCCACCCATTAACCTGTACCTCCAGCAAAGCCATGGCACCAACTTCACAAACACTCACAGTCTAGGCCACTGAGGTACCACAGATACCCATACATTGATTACAGCTGAATAAATCACATGGAGACTACACTACTGCACCCAGCCTGACTAAAGTCAAAGCAACTCACCAAAGTGACACTACAGCACACATCTACAGGAAAGACTTATTCCCTATAAAAACTACTCCATAAAATTGAAACATGCTTAGATTATCAATGTAGGAGCAAAAAGCCCATAAGATGGGAAAAAACAGGATATCTCAAAGGAAAACAATAATTACTTGAATGATATAATAAAAGAGTACAGAAAGAAAAAAAAACCTGTCTGCTAAGCACACTATACCCAGCAAATCTGCCCTTCATAAATGAAGAAGAAATAAAGTCTTTCACAGACAATCAAGAACTAAGAGAATTCATCATCACTCGATCAACCTTACAAGGAATGCTAAAAGGAAATACTACATCTAGAAGCAAAAGGAAAATGCCTACTATCGTGAAAACATGTGAAAACACAAAACTTATTTCTCCATATGATTTCTTTAGTCTTATACATAATGACATTTTCCCTCACAGGGAGATTAGAAGGTTATGAGTTTGAAAGTGTCTCTACCCTTTAGTCATCCATTAGCAAGTGTCTTCCTGATTTGACTCATGGAAGGAGAGTATTACATATCACTAGCCTTACTTGTTTTCTTGCAAAAGTTCTTACTCTTTAAGTCTAATATTTGATACCATATCTCCACTCAAAGAGTATATTTCCTTTCACCATGGGTGTTAAAAACTTTCTAATTAGCATATAAAACAAAACAAAGAGAAGAAAAAAAAAAGAAATAACACTTAATGGAGGAATCAAGTTTTAGTCTCATCTCTTCTAACAATTCTGTTGCCTGGAATGGAAAATTTACTTTATCTTTTCTGTTGGAAAGTAAGTACTGACCTTAGAGTGATTTTCTGGGAAAAGAGTAAGATTATTTTCTCTGCAAGATTTTAGAAATATATTTTGGGTGTGAAATGTTACAAATGCTATAATGTTCCCCCATTATATATATATATATATATTTCATCATTATTGCTAGCACTTAACACAATGCCTGCTACATAAGTGCTCAATAAACATTTATGGTAGTATTCAATCAATTCTATAAAAAGAACTAAAAACTAAAAAAGGAGTATCACTCTCTAGAATCCAGATTAATCTTTATTGAATGTTCCAGGGTAACAGAGTAAGCCCTCAATAATATTAAACTTACTCATAAACAAAAAAGTAGTCTATTAGTGAAAAGATAATCTTTTAAAAAATGAGTGCTGTAACAACTTATAATACACAAATAAAAAATGTATCTAAACACACACACTATTCAAAAAATAACTCAAAATGAATTATAGCCTCAAATGTAATATGCAAAACTAAAGATTACCATAAAATAACAGAAGAAAATATCTAGGGGACCTTAGATTTGACTATGACTTCTTAGACAAAAGTAAAATATATTTTAAAAATGAATAATTTATACTTCATTGAAAACTCCTGCTCCATGAAATACACTATTAAGAAAATAAAAATACAAGCTACAGGCTGAGATAAAATTTTAGCAAAATATGTGTCTTTTAAAGTGTCTGATTTAAAAAAAAACTCTTAAAGCTCAAAAAAAAGAAAACAATCCAATAAAAATAGGCAAAAGATCTAAAAAGAAATACCAACAAAGAAGATAAACAGATAGGAAATAGCAATGGAAAAGATGTTCAATATCATATGTCATTAGAAATTTAATTTAAATTTTCTAATGATATATGACATTGGAGTCTATAGTACTCAGTGATTTATCACAGAAACACAGTTCTGAGTAATACATACACTCACTCATAAGTGGACCCTGAACATTTACCATAATACTATAAGAATGGGACTGGCAATAGTGGGACACTGCAAGAGGAGTGAGGCAAGGTACGTAACATCAACACGGGTACCCAAACTTTACGTGTACAATGACCACTCATGTACCTAAGCCTGAATTGTATCCCACACAACTACCAGCAGAGTTACCAGCATAGTGAAGTGGGGGGGAGGTATCAGAGAGTGTTCTGGAGGGCCAGGCCCAACAACACTGCTCTTACCATCCTACTTCTTGCAGAGACCATCTGGTGTCAACCACAATATTCTAACCCTCCAGTGAAAGGAGAAGTGATGAAGAGTGCTGACAACCAGGATGCAGGAGAGCAAGGTAGACTAGTGAAGCAGACTATATATCAGGGTTACAGACCATATTTCTGCAAGGGTCCCTCCTCACCAAAAACGGGCTAGAAAGAATGGCAAAGAAGGTAAAAGAAATCAGAGTAGTGAGACTTAAGGTCAGCAGTCACCTCACTGTCAGTACCACTGCAACTTCAATTACCAACACAGGTGCCCAGAAAACCCTAAACCATAAGATGGGAAAGAGATGAAAGCAGTTGATTCATCAGCTGAGAATTTGTCTGCTCTTGAAGCTGAGAAAGATGGGACTGAGTAAATGTTAGCTTACCATCTCTACCATTATCCAATTTAGTCATCCAACAAGAAGAAATTAAAATGAAATTCCACCTTTAAAAAATGTACAGACCACACCCCAGGCTCTGCCTCACCACTGCAGAAGGAAAGACCACTGGTTGCAGGCTTTGCCTCACCAATTCAGTGCTTGGCAGGGCACTGGCAGCAGGGACTGTGGAGGGAGTCCATAGGCAAAGTACCACAAAGAGGACAAGAGAGGAACCCCACCAACATCCTGAAGGTGGGGCAGAAGAGTGCTATGACTTGCTCACCATGGAGCAACAGACCCAATCTCTGTGACTGGTGGATCAACTACTCAGTGATTGATTGTGACCCAGAGGGAAAATCTTAAAAGGACAAACTTTGGAGGGAGTTGTTGAGTGCTGAGTTCCAGGTGCTTCATCCCCTACCCTGATTCAGTGGCAGGACAGAAGTGTGGCCAAAAAAGGATGAGGAAGGACTCCAAAGAGATCAGTGAACAAATCCAGCCCAGGACAGAGGACTGAGCAAACTTCAGAAGTGAAAGCCTCTCCCACTGGCACTTAATAACAGAACTAAAGAGAAAAATAAGAGATCTGTCACAAAGGAGGAAAAACCAAAAGAAGACCACAAACAATTTCAAGTGTACCAAAGACAAAACTGCCAAAAAAATCAGACCTTGCTGCCAAACAATGGAGATCACCAACTACTAGCCCCAGAATATAACAGGGATTATGGAATGGATGGAAAGAGTGAATAAGCCTTAAGAAAGACAAACTGTAACACTGAATGAACTTGTAACAGAGATTTTGGCAATAAAAAATTTCATCCAGGAAATAAATAACAAGATGACAAGCATGGAAAGCAGAATTAATCTAGATGAAGAAAGAAACTCACAACTTGAAGAACAGAACATGGAATTGGCCCACTCTATAAAAAACATAGAAAGAAAACTGAGAATGAAAGAGCAAAGCCTACAAGAGATGTGCAATTATATCAAGAGGCTGAACCTACACCTGATTGAAAGGGAAAATAGAGAACACTTTGGAGCAAGTATTCCAGGAGGTAACCCAAGAAAAGTTTCTTCATCTCACAAGAGATGTGACTAGCCAAGTACAAGAGATACAGGGAACCCCCACATGACATCAAATGAGAAGACCAATCCCTAGACACACAGTTATTCACCTACACAAAGTAGGCACAAAAGAAAAAATTCTAAAGGTAACAAGAAAGAAAGGTCAGACTACCTACTGGGGAAAACCAATCAGAATTGCAGTAGTCCTATTGACAGAAACACTACAAGCAAGAAGGGACTGTAGCCCTATATTCAAAGTCCTCAAAGATAAACAATTTCAACCAAGAATTTCCTATCCAGCCAAGCTCAGCTTCATCAGTGATGGGTAATTAAAATCCTTCCCAGATAGCCAATCCCTAAGAGATTATGCAGCTTCCAGACCAGCTCTACAGGAGACACTTAAAAAGGTATTAAGCAAAGAAGAAAAAAAATGACCACACACTTCCCAACAGAAGAGCAGAGCACAGAATCAACAGAGAATACAGCACAAAAAGAAACTTGAAAACACACACAAAACCAAAAGAAAACAAGCAATCAAAAAATAAAATAAAACTTTATAAGAACCTCATGACAGGGATAAACAATAACATTTCAATAATCAGCCTGAAAATGAATGGACTAAATGTACCACTGAAAAGACACAGAATGGCAAACTGGATAAGAAACCATGACCCCATTATTTGCTGCATTCAGGAGACTTATCTCACTACAAGGGAAGCACATAGACTCAAAGTTAAAGGATGGAAAATGAGCTTCCAGGCTAATGGATCACAAAAGAAGGCAGGACTTATGATCTTAATATCGGACAAAACAACCTTTAAGTTACAAAAAGTTTTAAAATATGCAAAAGGACACTACATAATAATAAAAATTTCAGTCAATCAACAAGAAATATTCATTCTAAACATATAAGCACCCAACAGAGGAGCACCAGCATTTATAAAGCAACTACTAAGTATACTGAAAAAAGATATTAGCTCTAACACTGTAATAGCACGGGACTTGATTACCCCACTAACAGCCCCAGATAGATCATCGAGGCAAAAATCAACAAGGAGGTCCAGAACCTAAACTTGACACTCGACAAAATGGACTTAATAGATACCTACAGATTAATATACCCCAAAACCACAGGATATACATTTTAATCATCACCACATGGAACATACTCCAAGATCGATCACATCTCTGGCCATAAATCAAGCATAAACAAATTCCATAAGGTTGAGATTTTGCCATGCACATTTTCAGACCACAGTGGAATAAAAATAAATAGCAACACCAACAATATTTACCTAAAGCCAACAAAGACATGGATACTAAATAGCACGATGCTAAACAACTAATGAGTCAACACTGAAATCAAAGCAGAAATTAAAAGATTTCTGGAAACAAATGAAAATGAAGAAATATCTTACCAAAACCTCTGGGACATCATGAAAACAGTTCTAAGAGGGGAATTTATATCTCTATGAACACACATCAAGAAAACAGAAAGATCACAAGTGGAGAGCCTAACAAATCACCTAAGGGAGCTGGAATGAGAAGACCACCAAAACCACAACTTTAGCAGAAGAATCCAAATCACCAAAATAAGACCACAAAGAGGGGACACAGAAGGCAAAAATATCATAGAAAACATCAACAAAACAAAAAACTGGTTATTTGAAAGAATTAACAAGATTGATGGACCCCCTAGACAGACTGACCAAGAAAAACAGAGAAAAAGGTCAAATAAACAAAATCAGAAATACAAAATATGAAATCACAACTGATCCCAAAGAAACACAAAAGATTATCAGAGATTACTATGTACACCTATATGGAAACAAACTTGATAACCTAAATGAAGTGGAGGACTTTCTGACATCACACAACCTCCCCAGGTTGAAACAAGGAGACTTTGAGACACCAAATAGACTAATAACAACCCAGTAAATTGACTCTGTCATATGACAACTACCTACAAAACAAACAAACAAGACACTGGACCAAATGGCTTTCCAGCAGAATTCTATAAAACATACACAGAGGATCTGATACCAACCCTATTTAAAGTATTCCAGGCAACTGAGAAAGAAGTAATTCTCCCCAAATCATTTTATGAAGCTAACATCTCACTGATACCCAAACCACATAAAGATCAAGCAAAAAAAGAGAACTATAGGCCAATATCCCTTATGAACATAGATGCAAAAATTCTCGACATGATTCTAGCAAATTGGATCCAAAAACATATCTAAAAATGCATCCACCATGACCAAGTAGGTTTCATCCCCATTATTCAGGGCTGGTTCAACATTTGCAAGACCACAATGTAATTAAATACATCAACAAATATAAAAACAAGAACCACATGATTATCTCATTAGATGCAGAAAAAGCTTTTGATAAAATCCAGCATCCCTTCTTGATAAAAACCCCCAAACATCTACGTATTGAAGGAACATACCTCAAAGAAGTAAGCATCATTTATGATAAACCCACAGCTAGCATATTGCTAAATGGACAGAAACTGGAAACATTTCTCCTGAAAACTGGAATAAGACAAGCCTGACGACTCACACCTCTTGTTCAACATTGTGTTGGAAGTCATAGCTAGGGTAATTAGACAGGAGAAGGAAATCAGGGATATCCAAATAGGAAAAGAGAAAGTCATGTTATCCCTCATTGTTGACGATATGACCGTATTCCTTGAAAATCCAAGAGAATCTGTCAAAAACTTGCTTGCACTGATAAAGGACTTTGGCAAAGTATCAGGGTACAAAATAAATGTGCAAAAGACAGTTGAATTCCTATACACCAACAACAAGCAGGCAGAGACACAAAGAAAAAGCACAGTCCCTTTCACAACAGCCACAAAAAAAAAAATGAGATACCTTGGTATCCTCCTAACCAGAGAAGTGAAAGACCTTTACAATGAGAACTACAAAACACTTCTCAAAGAAATCCAAGAAGACACAAACAAATGGATATATATTCCATATTCATGGATTGGAAGAATCAATACTGTTAAAGTGTCCATCCTACCAAAGGCAATCTACAGATTCAATACAATACCCATTAAGGTACCAACATCACCTGGAAATTATGATTCAGAAATTCATATAGAAACATAAATAACCACGAATAGCCAAAACAATCCATAGCAAAAGAAACAAAGCAGGAGAAATCACATTTCCAGACTTCAAACTTTTCTATAAGGCTACAGTAATCACAACAGCCTGGTATTGGTACAAGAATAGACATATAGACCAATGGAACAGGATAGAGATACTGGAAGCAAAGTCTCAATTTCTCAACCAATTCATCTTTCACAAAGCTCCAACAACAACCACTGGGGAGAAGAGAACCTATTGAGCAAATGGTGCTGGGAAAACTCCTGATCACATGCAGAGGATTGAAACAGGACCCCTACTTGTTACCATTCACAACAATTAACTCTAAATGGATCAATGATCTAATCATAAAATCTCAAACTATCAGATTCTTACAAAACACAGGAGACACCCTTATGGAAATTGGAAGTGGCAACCAATTCCTATTCAGAACCCTAAAAGCCCATACCTTAAGAAGTAAGACAGACATGTAGGACCTCATCAAACTAACGAGCTTCTGCAAAGCAAAAGTAACCATAAAGAGATCAGGGAGACAGTCTACAAAATGGGAAAAAATGTTTGCCAACTGTATATCTGACAAAATCCTAACTTCTAGGATCTAGAAGGAACTCAAACATGCTAAAAGAAAAAAAAAAACATTAAAAAGTGGGCAAAAGACATGAATAGACACTTCTCAAAAGAAGATATATGAGCAGCCAACAGACACGTGAAAGTCTTCAGCCTCACTAATCCTCAGAGAAATACAAATCAAAACCACACTGATATACCACCTAACCCCAGTAAGAATGGTCATCATTAATAAAAAAAACAACAGATGCTTGCAAAGATGCCAAGAAAAAGGAATGCTTCTTCACTCCTGGTGGGAATGCCAAACAAGTACAATCTCTTTGGAAAACAGTGTGGTGATTTATGAAAGAACTAGAAATTGACCTTCCATATGATCCAGCAATTCCCCTATTGGGATTATACCCAAAGGAACTCAAATCATTCTACAGAAAAGATACCAGCACAAGTATGTTTGTTGCAGCTCTATGCACAATAGCAAAAACATGGAACCAACCATGTTGCCCATCGAAGCTGAACTGGAAAAAAAAAGGTACATATACACAATGGAATATTATGCAACCATACAGAAGGACATACATATGAACTTCACAGCAACTTGGATGAATTTAGAGTCGATCATACTCAGTGATATATCACAGAAACAAAGAACAAAGTACCCTATGTTTATAATACTATAAGAAAGGAATTGACAGTAGTGGGAAACTGTCAGGGGAGGGGGTGGTATTGGCAGTTAAGGGAAACTACTAGGGGAGGGAGGGTCACACCTATCAACAAGGGTACCTGCATAATCAACGTTTGTATACCTAACTCAGATTTGTTTAATAAAAAAGAAAAAAACTGAACAGATGATTGGAGCTGAAGTCTGCTATTCTAAGCTACATAAATGAAAAATAAATATAGTCCTTTCCTGTCAAACATTAACGGAATTTATCACCACTAAACTGACTCTGTAAGAGATGCTCAAAGGAGTTCTGAACATGGAAACAAAATGGCAATACTCGCTATCCTAAAATATCACATAAGTATAAAGTTCACAGATCCTGTAAAGCAATTATGGACTTGTAACTCCAAGGCAGCTAGTTTACAACACTAAGGAAGGAACAAAACTTCACATATCAATATTAACCCTGAATGTATATGACCTAAAAGCTCCATATAAAAGATGTTGAGAGGCCAATTGGATTTAAAACAAAAAGACTCAACCATCTGCTGCCTACAAGAGACCTACTTTTTGGTCAAAGATGATGCCAGACTGAAAATAAATGGGTGGAAAAGAATATGTTATGGAAACAGGAAACAAAAATGAGTAGGAGACATACTCATATTGGACAACACAGACTTTATACAAACAACAGTATAAAATGGCAAAAAGGGTATAATATAATGAGAAATGATATAATTTAACAAGATTTATCTACCTTAAATATATAGGCACCTAACATCAGAGCTCCCAAATTCATGAAGCAAACACTACTTGATGTTAGAAAGCATATTGTTAGCAATACAAAAACAGTGGGAAACTTCAACACTAGACAGATCATTGAAGCAAAAATCAATAAAGAAACACAGAAATTAAGTTGGACTACAGACCTAATAGACTTAACAGGTATCTACAAAACTTTCCACCCAACAACTGTGGAATATATATTCTTCACATCTTTGCATGGAACATCTCCAAATCAACCGTATGCTTGGCCATAAAGAAAGTCTTAATAAATCTAATATCAAAATTATATCAATCACCTTCTCAGACCACACTGAAATACAATTAGTAACCAACACTAACAAGAACTCCCTAAACTACACTACTACATGGAAACTGAAGTACTTTCTCTTGAATGACCTTTGGGTAAACAACACAATTAGAGCAGAAAATTTGAAATTAACTAAAACAAATGAAAATAGAGACAAAGCATACCAAAACCTTTCAGATACAGCAAAATCAGCCCTGAGATGAAAGTTTATAGCATTAAATGTCTACATAAAAAATATAGAACGATCTGACATCATTGGCTTAACCTCAAGTAACTGAAAAAACAAGAACAATTTAAAACCAAAGCCAGTAGAAGAAAAGATATTAACATGTGGCTTTTCCTCAGGGGGTTACCATTGGTGCCATAATGCCTCCCATAGAGCAGGGTGTGACCTAAGTGGTGGAGTGCCTCTGCACAGTGTGAAAAGTAGCAGTGACCCTGCCCATCTGCTGACAGAAAAAGAGATAACAGCCCCCACTGATTCCCGTCTAACCCTGATGAAAGGAGCAGAGCGTTCCCACCCAGATAGGACACCACTGCATATCCCAAGGAGAACCTGATCCAGAGTAAAGAGGCAGAGCCTTGCCTGGCAGCCTACCAATACTGCTGACAAGTGGTCTGGGGAGGAGGATGCTGCTGGAGTTCCAAACTGGACACCTGTCACCTATCTTGGAGAGAATGGTATATCCTGTTTCTTCCAGACTGTAGCAGTGAAGCAGTTCCAGGTGGTTCCCCCATATTACTACCCTTCCTGCCATTACTGAATCCCCCATTCCATAGATGGGCCAGATAAGGGAGACAGATAAATAAATAAATAAATAAATAAATAAATAAATAAATAAATAGTACAAATGGGTACTCCAACAGTGGCAACCTTATCTAACTAAAAACCAAGCAAACAAAAATTTAAGAGGAGAGTCTTCCTTCACAGATACATGATCCAGTGAAGAAATACCAGCAATTTCCAAGTCTTAACAAGTTGACATCTGTGAAAAGGCTTCCCAGACCCCAAGAAATGGAACCCATCCAAGCAACCTACACTTGATGACATACTTACAATTCAGACTCCGAGTGTCAAAGATACTCAATGTGATCCATAAGAAGGTGAACACACAGATAATACAAGTTATGAAAACTGCAGGAAGTGAGAGCTGAGCTGGCCATTATAAGAAAGGATCTACCTGAGCTCCTGAAAGTGACGCTTTCCCGGAATTTCAAAATACAATAGCGAGCCTCAACAGCTGAATTGACCAGGCAGAGGAAAGGATCTCAGAGTACGATTATCAAACTATTAAACTAACTCAGTTCAACAACAAGAAGCAAAGGCTTAGGAAGAAGGAGAAAAACCTAGGAGAGGTTTGGAATTAGGTAAAGAGAAAAATCTATGGTTGATTTGTGCCCCTGAGAAATTGGAAAACTGAAAATACCTTGGAACAAGCCTTCCAAGACATTATCCAGGAAAATTTTCTCTAACTTGCTATAGAGGTGGCCATGCAGATGCAAGAGATTCAGAAAAATCCTGTGAGATATTACACAGGAAGACCCCATCTCCAAGGCACATAATCCATCTCTTCAAGGTGAGCATGAATGAAAAAATCCTAAAGGCAGTTAAAGAAAAGACAGACCACCTAACAAGAAGGACCCATCAGAATAGCAACAGACTTCTCAACACAAAAACTACCAACCAAAAAGGACCAAAAAAAGGCCCCATCTTTAATGTTACCAAACAAATGTTACCAAACATCTTTAATGTTGCCCCATCTTTAATGTTGCTCCATCTTTAATGTTACCAAAAAGGCCCCAACTTTAATTTTCTTAAAGAAAAGTAACTCCAATCAAGAATTCCTATCTCACCAACCTCAACTTACTTAACGAAGGATAATTAAAGACCTTCCTAGACATCCTATCCCTAAAAGAATGTGCTGCCTATAGACCAGTCATTCAGGAGATGCTTAAGAAAGTCTAAGCACAGAAACAAAAGAACATTCAACTCATTTCAAAAGCATAAGCAAGTACAGAGTTTGCAGACCATATAAATCAACTACAAAACTTAAAAAGCAAAGCAGCATCTTAATAGAAATATGACAGGAACAAACTCTCAAATATCAACAATGAACTTAAATGTGAACAAACTGGACACAGCACTCAAAAGCATAAGGGGAAAAATCATATAAAGAAGCATGATTTATCCTGCTGCCTTCAGAAAACTTATCTCACTGTAGAGGACACTCACAGGCTCAAGGTAAAGGGTTGAAGAAAAATCTTCAAGGGAAACATTTTTTTTTTTGAGTTGGAGTCTCACTCTGTCGCCCAGACTGGAGTGCAGTGGCCGCTCCCGGCCACCGCAGCCTCAACCTGCTGGGCTCTGGTGATCCTTCCGCCTCAGCCTTCCAAGTAGCCGGAATTACAGGCATGCGCTACCATGCCCCCCGGCTGATTTTTTGATTTATTGTAGAGATGAGGTCTCGCTGCCCAGGCAGGTCTCGAACCCATGGGCTCAGGCAATCCACTCACCTCAGCCTCCCAAAGGCGCAGGATTACAGGCTGAGCCACCGAGCCTGCTGGGAAACATTTTTTAAAAGTGCAGGAGTAGCTTTTCTTATATCAGACAAAACAGACTTTAAACCAGTAAGTTGAAAAGGATACTGAAGGACAGCACATGATGAAAACTGTTTACCAGCAAGAAATAACCATCTTGAATACATATGTACCCAATATAAGAGCTTCCTGATTTATAAACAATTCCTAATTAAACTAAGAGAGGAGATACCCATAAAATTATAGTCAGATACTTTAATATCCCTCTAACAGCCTTGGACATATCATTGAGGGGAATAAAACTAATCAGGAAATCAACAACCTTAACTCAACAATGTATCAATTGGCTCTAATAGAAATCTACAGAACACTGTACCATAGAATATACATTCTTACCCTCAGTTCATTGAACATACTCTAAGATTGACCACATTCTCAGACATAAATCAAACGTGAAAACATTTCAAAAGGTTGAAATCATATGAAGCATCTTTTCAGACCACAGTGGATAAAAATAAATATCATAAACAAATATCCCCAAAATACAGAAAATTCATGAAAATTAAACAGCATAATTCTGAGTAACTTTTTGGTTAACATAGAAATTAAGGCAGAAATAAAAAGTGTGCTAGAAACAAATAAAAGCAAAGCCACAACATACTGAGACCTGTGGGATACCATGAAATAACTGCTGAAAAGAAAGTATATAGCACTGCACACACATATTAAGAAAATAGAAGGATCTCAAATAAACAGTTTAATATCACACCTAAGAAAGCTGGAAAGACAAGAGAAATTCAATCCCAGAATTAGTACAAAAATTGTATTTATTTTTTAAAAAGCTAAGTTAAATAGAGACAAAAAAATTCTTACAAAGGACAAATAGGAAGAAAAGCAGATTATTTGAAAGGATAAACAAAACAGACCACTGGCAAGATAGAAAGAAAGGAAGAGAGAGAGAGTGTGAGCATGTGAGAGAGAGAGAGAGAGAGAAGAGAGAGAGAGAGAGAGAGAGAGAGAGAGAGTGAGTTAGGGGAGAGGAAAGGAAGGCAAGGGAGGGAGGAAGGAAAAAGTTTGAATAAATATAATGAGAAATGAAAAAAGCAACGTTACAACAGACCCTGAATAAATTCTAAAAATTATTAAAGTTTACTATGAGCATCTGTATGCAAATAATCTAGAAAATTTAGAGAAAGTGGATGAACTCCTGGCATCACATAACCTCCCAAGATAGAAACAGAAAAAATTGAAAGTCCCAAAAGACCCAAAATGAATCCCAAAAAA